>JBBYHL010141831.1:0-31481 GCA_038381835.1 Adansonia madagascariensis | reverse complement strand
AAGGAGATTATGTTTGAGACCTTTGACAAATAGAACATTTTCAATGTTGGATGAAGAGTTGTTACCTATGGTTCCAATACCTTTAATTTGTCATTTTGAGTTATCACCAAAAGTAACACTTCCTCTATCCTTAGGCCTTAGCTCCATGAATTGATTTTTGTCACCAGTCATGTGTCTTGAGCATCCACTATCAAGGTACCAAGAATTTTCCCTTCCTAAATTTACCTTAAAGCAATACTCTTCCTCCTACAACCACAAAGTCATGCTTTCTTTTTAGGTACCCAAATTTTCTGAGGTCCTCGAGTAGTAGTTTTCATAATTCTTATGCCTTTGGGAATCCATTTTATTTTGTTATCCTCATCTTGAGATGTGCTAACACCCTTAGGGACCCATACCCTTCTAATAAGATGGCTTCTATAAGTAATAGTCTTTAAAGAACATGTGTGAAATGTATGACCAAGTTTGTGGGAATGAGTACATATGCTAGATGCATCAAATGATTTGTTTGTGTCACAATGAAATTCTTGAAGTGAGTTTCTTTCTGAATTCTATTATAGCCCAAGCCATCTTTATCAAAGAATACTCATTGTGTTTTTAGCATATTATTCAATTTTGGTTGTACCATATAAAACCTTGTAAATGAGTTATGCAAGTTTATGTTTTTCTTGGTTAGATCATCAATATTGACTTGTAACTCATCTACCTTCTTCTTAAGATCATCATTTGTCTAGCTTAATGTTTTATTTTTTTTTTAAGTTTAGAAATCATTTTCTTATATTTTAAATTCTTGTTTTTGAATTCTAATGCTAATTCATCAAATGCATCTTGTAATTCATCGAATGAGTAAAGATTAGCATTAGAAGATACCTTGGGCTCATCATAAGCCATGAGACATAGGTTGGCCACCTCCTTATCATCATTATTGGATATGTCACTATCACTCCATATGGCCACCATAGCCTTCTTCTTTGCTTCTTCGGGTTTGATTTCTTTCACATTGGACATTTAAATTTAATGTGTCCTAGTTTTTTGCACTCATAGCAAATGATTTGTTTTTTTGCTTTCTTATTTGAGTCTTCCTTCATTATTTCTTTTCTAACAGGTCTTCTTACTTTGCTTATTCTTATGAATTTGTTGAATCTTTTTGCAAATGTGGCTATTTCTTAATCTTCCTCAACCTTCTTATCAACATCATCATCACTAGGAATGGTTGTTTTAAAAGCAACGATTGCCTTCTTTGGTGGCTTTTGTTCATGCTTGATCTTCATCTTTAAGTTAGAAGAGAACCTATGAGTTCATCCAAAAAAAATGTGTTGGGATCTTTGGATTCTTCAATTGCTGTCACTTTTGCTTCTCAAGACTTAGGGAGACTATTAAATAGCTTTTCACCATCTCTTTATTTGGATAGGTCTTTCCAAGTGCCTTCAACCTATTGATAATAGCTATGAACATATTTGACGTTTCTTTGATAGTTTCATCCACCTTCATCTTGAACAATTCATAGTCAAATGTAAGCATGCTTATTTTGGATTCCTTAACTTGATTTGTTCCTTCATGTATGGTTGCTAACTTGTCCCACACTTGCTTAGCATTGTCACATAGTGAGACTCTATGGTACTCACATGGTCTAAAAGCACAAAATAATGTATGCATGGCCTTGGCATTTAATTATGCCATTTTAGTGTCTTGTTCATCCATTCTTCTTCTTCTTTTTTTGGCATAATACAATCTCCAACTCTTTTTTTAGGGATGAGTAGTCCATTAATAATGATTATTCATACTTCATAGTCATTTGCTTGGATAAAGAGCCTCATCCATGTCTTCTAATTTGAGTAGTTATCACCATTAAAGAGTGGAGGTTTCATGATGGAATGTCCTTCAAGGACGATAGCATTTGCATTTATCACAAATTCCATGAGACAAACTCTTATGAGCTTCTTGAAGATTTAAGCATCATGTTTACATTCTCCATTTTTGAGCTATCGAGGATCTTTTATCAAGGTTGTGAGACTTACAGTGGAGACCAAAGCTTTAATGATAATTGTTAGCTCAAGGAAAAGATTGAACCAAGAGGGGGTGAATTGGTTCTTCAAAAACTTGAAAAATTTGAAGCAAATTGAAAATAAAAGAAGTTAAGGGTAAAAAAGACAAACAATTAATGTATAAAGGTTTGGTTCTTCAATTCGGCACCTACATCTTCTCTTCTTGGTAGTTTCTTACCAAAGTGATTCTCACAATTCACTAATCAAATTGTTTACCTTTAAGGCTAAGGTATAACCTTACACCACTATCTTTTAAGGCTTAGATACAACCTTTTCAATCTCTTTGAGAATTTTACCCTAAATTCATAAATATTTTCACTCACTTTCCCATAACCCCTTTTATGATATGAATAAAATGTTTTGTAAACTAATTGAACCTCTAGTAGGTGAATGTTTGTTGGAATTTAAGTACAAGGTGAATGAGATACAGATAAACTTGGAAAAGTATAAATTTGATGCAAGTAAAAATAAAGAATTTGAAGACTTTTAAGCTTTTGTTGTTCAATGCTTGAATGATTTTTGTATCTCTCTTCTTCAACTATTGGGATCCTTTATTGATAGCTTGAAATTGATTTATAGATGTTGGGTATTTAATGTGGTGGTTGGAGAGCTGTTGTAGCCTTCATAAATGCTTGTTTTCATTTAGACCCATACTATAGTATCGATATAATACCAATAGTATTGATACAAAAATAAAAAAATGACCGTTACAGTTTGTTGTATCGATAAAAGGGATGAGTATCGATACCAACCAAGCTGTATCTATACAGACACATCTGTATCGATACGTTTAAGGGTTTTAGCCAAGCCTTAACTATTACCAAGTATTGTATCAAGACAAATGGGGTGAGTATCGATATTCACTGCAATGTATCGATATATGCTTAAGAATATCGATACAAATAAAGGTTTTAAGCATAGTATCGATACATTTGTTCATTGTATCGATACATATCTTCAAAATCCTTCGTAAAATGATTTTTCTTGACTTGATATTAACTCAAACATATCTCAAAAATATTTTAGGTATAAATAGATACTTTGGAACATATATTTTTAAGAAATACAAACTTAGTACTTTTCAAAATGTTTTTCCATTTGAACATAAATACCAAGTTGAGTATAAATTAATTTAGCTTAAGTTGTTTGTTATATCAAAACTGAATTCAAAGTTAACACAATGATTTTACAGCTCTGTGTGATCAATTATTTTCCTGTTTAGGTCCGTTCCTATACTAAGTACTCCTATTGCATGAATAAAAACCTAAAATAAAAGATAAAGCAAGCTGCTTTGGGATCCCAACCTTAAGCACTGTACTTTTTTATTACTGTATTGCTCAAATGACTAGTTGATTATTTTACCATGGGCTAGCAGAAGTTTTCAAAACTAGTGGGGTTGGAGAATCTCTCTTATTGGATGGATGCTTTCACTCAATGGGCAAAGAGCTTTAAGTTACCTCCATATTGATTCAAAAGGTGTTCAATCTACCACACCTGCCAGCTATATCTATTCCTCGATTATTTTGATTGAAGGTACGAGTGAGATAGGATAGACAGGACCCAAGCCGAAAAAAGCACCGTAATAGGAACTCCTCTATCGATAAGTCAAAAGCCATTAGTGATATGGGAAAAACAAAACTTACATGAATATGTTGTCTTTAACACTATGTAACTTCCATCACTTTGATCAAGGATGAGTATGTCGAGAGGTGTTCCCTTTACTACAAGGACTTTAGGGGTATCTCTCGCTTACTCATCATGTGGCAAAATTAGAATGGACCTGAAGTAAATATGGGTTCATTCCTGAACCAAGGAGGCGTTCGTCAATGTAGAAAGGTCGACCACATTTTGTTTGTTAAGAAAAAAAAGAACAAAAGTCATTTCATCAATTATTCAATATTTTCAATAAATAGATCGACCAATAGTATAAAGAAGATGGAAGGTGAAGTGAAGATCTAGGAGTATAAGTAGTATAAGCTACTTCATAACTGATCTTACTACTATTCAATAAGCTCTGAGGCAGCTATCAAATTGAGTGGGGGAATTTTCCTGCTCATCCTTTGCGATACTATAGCTCTTAGGTCTTATTTTTGGGTCATCCTATGGTAAAGTTGTATTGTCACTTTAAGAGCTGCATCTACATTTGTCTCTTTCTCAACTAAATTAAATTCACCCTTTTATCCCTTTTGCTTTCGCTTTGTAGCCCAATTGTAAAGTTGAGATTGAGTGTTGGTTGAAAACTTCTACCTTAGAAAGAAGAATTACCCACTACTCTTTGATTTTGTGTTATTTGCTTGATCCTTTCTTATTCAATAGAAGATCTGGTTGATGGAAATGGGAATAGATGGTGGATCAACTATAGAGGGTTGATCTTTACTCATGTACTTATTTACTAGAAAGTTTCTTATGCCTATTTGGAACTACGAATTTTATTGAATATTTATTTCTTATTTCTCACTAACCGAAACCACTTTGACTAAGATTGGAAGTGGATCTTTCACTTATCATGGCCAGGGACTTCTTCACTCAATTATGAGTATGGGTACACTTTTTTGCCTTATATAAGCTATATGAAAGAACTCTTATTTTCTAAACCCATAGGCCTAAGCCAAAAAAGTGGACATAAAGAGGAATGAAGACCTTTGCTTTTAGATTTCATCAACAGTCCCATGACAAGCATAAAAGTCAACTACATCGATAAAACCTGATGCCTAACAATCAAGATGGCTTTTCGATTCACAAGCTCATGAGGTCAGGAATTTTTACATAGAGCCTTTTGGGACATTTTGAAAACAAGAAATTATGCTTGAGGTTCTTTGGTAGTTCAACTTTTGTGAGTAAGAGTTTGTACCTGAAGGATGTTAATTATTGTGTGAATGCATGGGAATGCAAATGCCTATTTAAGTGATGAAAAGGTGATAATTTTAAAGTTATTCAGTGATGAATTCTGGCCTTTTCAATTGTTTATTCTTCCATGATTTTGATAAGGTGACCTTTTGCCTCAGGATTCACCAAACTTGTTCTAGATTTCTAGAGGTTTTGAATGTTAAGGTTGTTTTTAGAAGGTATGAATGGCTCGTGATTGTTAAAGAAAGGTACTGAGCTTAAATAACTCATGTTTGGGGATTTTTTTTGTTGAGTTGAGTTTGCTGGTATGTATGGAGGATTTATCCTATCAACTCTGATTTAATGGGTGTCTTTAGTGGTCTAGGTAGATTAATCTGAAGTCTAGTTATTTTGATAACAGATGGAAAATGATTTTTGCCTTTTACCTTTGGGGTGAGGTTTACTAGAAAAAAAATTTGAGCATGTTCCAAGGATATAAAGGTCTAAGGGAAAGGCTGATTGTGGCTCCAAGGTTTATTATTGATCTTTAGACATGAAACAAAATTCTTATAAAGTTTTCATCTTTCGAAGTAACACTAAAAAAATCCTGTTATAAGTTTTGCTTATTTGTCACGCATTATCAAATTAAATGATAAACGTGATGCAACATGGAATGCAAGAGTTAATAAAGGACTTTATGAGAAATCAAGTACTTATATTTCATTCAAAAGAAAGAAGATCGAAGTTATGACAAATTCTAAGATCATGAAAGATTTTATGATATAAAAGAGTTAAGAATGGTTTTCCAGGCTATTGAGCCCCTAATACTGGTGACATGAATCTTCCACTGAGTGCTTTCAATGACCTTTCTAAGCAATTAATCCTTCGGTGTTGGTTGACTCATGAGGAGATTCTTCGGATTACCCATGATGGTATGGTTGCCCTAAGGTTAGGTAAACACCATTTTGTCTCCAAGCATAGGTGAGAATGAGATTCAATAAATTAGATCAGCATAGAATAAGTGGGTTAGGTTATGATTTTGTGTTTTGATCATGGAAGGATGGATTAGGTTAACTTTTAGGGAGACTTTGGTTGTAACACCTTATTTCTGGGTTTTCAACTTAAGTAGGTTTCTTTTCCAGGACACCCTCTCTCTTTTTTCAAAAAAAAAAGAATAGGGCACCTTATTAGGTTTTTCTCTTCAAGTCCTTTTAGGCATAGTATTTCATGACAGCATCACAATTGATAGGATTCGATAAATTGCTACGTCTATCTTAGTTAAGATCAGGGCTCTTCTAAAAAATATGCACTTTACCATGTACGACCTTCCAATTTGGAGTCCATTTTCCTTGAGCATCTTTATAAATTAGGAGGATTTGTTTGAGTACTAGATCACCGTCTTGGAATTAACAAGGATGGAGCTTTTTGTCGAGGGCTCTCATCGTATGCTTTTAATATATTCGCTCGTGATAGATGGCTTTCATTCTTTTATCTTTAATGAGATTAAGCTATTTATATCGGTTCTTGACCCATTTGGCTTCTTCAGATTGTGATTCCATTAAGACTCCGAGTGAAGTGATTTTGACCTTAATAGGTAGAACAACTTCCATGCCGTAAACTAGGGAGAATAAGGTAGCACTCGTAAAAGTTCAAACTATTGTAGGATAAGTGTGTAGTGCAAAAGGCAACTTTTCATGCCAATCCTTATACATTTTAGCCATCTTTTTTACTTTTTTTTTAATATTCTTACTAATTGCTTTAATTGGCCCATTCATTTTTAGATGGTATGGCATCGAGTTATGATGCTAAATTTTTAATTGAGAACAAACTGCTTACATCATTTTGTTTTTCAAGTTGCGTGCACTATTAGTGATGATTTGTTTGGGAAGCCCATATCTGCAGATGATGTCCTATTTCATAAATTTATGTACAATGAATTTGGTGACATTAGCATAAGAAGCCACTTCTACCTACTTAGTGAAATAATCAATAGCGACTAAAATGAAATGATGCCCATTAGAAGCCTCAAGGTTGAACGATCTAATCATGTCTATCCCCCGCATAGAAAAAGGCCACAGAGCTATCATGACATGTAGAGGTAATAGCGGGACATGGATTTTGTCTGCGTAGATTTGGCATTTATGGAACTTTCGAGCATGGTTGATGCAATCCTTCCTAAAGTCAACCAATAATAGCCTGATCACATGACTTGTTTTGCCATTCGATGCCCATTGGCATATGTACCACATATGCCTTCATGGGCTTCTTCGATAATTCTTTTGGCTTTGAAGGCATCCATGCAGCAGAGCAATACTTTATCCTAGCCTTTAATGTATAAAATTCCACCATCCAAAATAAAGCTTGCAACTATTCTTTGGATGATTCTCTTGTCAATTTCAGTAACATATTTGGGCTACTGTTGATCTCTGACATACAGGAGAATATCATGGTACCATAATAGCTCATCTTTTTCTTCCTCTATGCTATGGCAATGAGCCAAAGTTTCATGGAATAAGTGCTTAATGGGTCACACACAATAAGATAATCTATTAGATTAAAACTAGGATTTAATTAAGTATGCTTAATTAAATAAAAGGTATAATGAGGAAGACTTGATTGAAATAATTTCAATTAAGAACAATTTGAAACATAAATTAGATTTATGAAATCTAATTAGAGTTGTCTTTATATGACAATAAAGATAAGAATGTCTTATCAAGATAATGTCTATGTGTTGATATGGTTCTGGGATAATATTAAATAAAGTCAAATAATTGTATTTGGAAAATAAATAATTATCTAAGAATTATTTAATTAATTATATAACATTATTGACATGAAGTAAAAATTGTTTTACTCAGGTTAAAAAATTTAATTATAAATTAAATTATCTAACATGTAAATTTAAGGGTTAGGCCAAAAGCCTTAATTATCAAGTCTAGAGAGTCTAGTCGTGAATGACTCCAAGTTGGGCTTACTAATGGGCTTGGCATATGGAATAGCTATCTTTGGTTTGCTATTAGGCTAAAATATTATTAAGTTACTATTAAGGCTCAATCTTGAATAAGCTAATTAAAATTGTTTTAATTAGGCCCAAGAAACACTGCAAAGTGGGGCCACCTTCTGTATATGTTAATAATGAGCTTAGTTGACCCATTAATCAAGCTTAATCTAGCCCAAGGTGCATTCAAATAATATTAAGGCTCTTCGGTTGATAAAAGAGGAAAAGAAAGCCCTAAGCGTTAACCCTAGACTTCTTTAAGGGGTTTGGTGCAATGCTTTGCCTTTTTAAGCTCTTTTTGCACCTTCATGCCTTTTTTGAGTGTTCTTGAATTGTTCTTGACATAAAAAATGTACAAAAATAGTTTTCTAGCATTAAGAGTTTAATTTTTTACAAAAGTTGTGAAATTGGCCAGATCCCAAAATCCATGCTTTCTTAAGCCTGATTATGCTAATTTGCATGGTTAGAAAGTGTTTTTGATCATAACAAAAGATAAAAAATAAATTCTTTATATGGAATCAACTGGAATAAAGAATTATGATTTTTGGATCCATTTATTAGCATATGCGAAAAATAGCTGCTTCCCCACAGAGTTGTTTCTCCTTCTCTTTGGTACAAAAAGTGAGGGATTGTTCTTTAATCACATCAGAACTGTATCTATTGGTTGTATATCTTTAGATTGAGGATTGGGAAGACTTTTGCCTAGCACCAGAGAACCATCGGACCTCATGAAGGCTACAATAGGCATCTATCTGGATCACCATTAGAGGTATAACACGTAGAATATTTCTGGCCTCGAGAAAATATTGTAGTAATCAACCTATGGTGTTTTGTAGGGATTGGCATGCTTAGAGTTATGGGTCTCTAGGTAGATATGACTTTTATTAGATCTATGTTCTAAACTGTAGTCCGATCACATGTATATCTCTATCTAATATTATAAAGAAATCCAATGTTTCTTTGTTTAATTTTGTTGTGTATGTTTAATTCTGATTAAATTTTTAGAGCTAGAGATTTCCTTTCAGTGGTATCGGAGCCTAAGGTTTGTAGATTACAAGTGGTCTAGCATGTCAGTTTTTGGTGATAATCAATCTGATTGATTTGTGTATTAATTTGGTAATTTTTGTTTTTAGTGAAATTGTTAAAAAAATTATTTTTTAATTAATTTTTCAAATCTAGGTAGCATGTACTTTTGTGGCTTTAATCATGTTTAAAAGTGTTTAAATAATTAATTAATATTGTTTTAATTAATTCAAATTAAAGTCCTAAGTCTTAACATGTCTTAAGCTTGCCGGGTTGTTTCAATGTTGTTTTAATTTGTTTCTTGAATTAAAAATTAAAGAGATTGTTTCCTTTTAATTTTTAATTTACCAACGTGGTAATCGACGTTTACTATCAATATTAGTTAGTTTAAAATGTTTTTTTCTAATTAAATTGTTATTATAGTTATCTGTCAATGTTTTAGCATTGATTGTTGCTAGGATAGCTCCGTTTTGGTGCTTTGATGGTGCTGAAATTTTCAATAGCTGTTAGTGAAAAATTTCCTTGTTTCTCCACCTTGAAAGTGTCATGATTTGCTAAAAAAATTAGCTTAAAATTAGAGTCAAAAACATTTCAATTCTAGGCCATATCAAGTAAACTAGGTGCATGTATTGATTATGCCACCTTGTCTTTGTTCTTTTGACCTTGGTGTGGCATCCATGGTAGCAAGATATTTGCTGCAAATTTGCTGTATTTTCATATGTTTAATGGGTGTAAGACAATAGTGTTTGAGTTAAATTAGGATGGGTAAGATAGCCATGCAAGAAGCAAACTCCTAGTTGGACTAGGATTCATCTAAATGTTGTGCCACCTTCTCTACTTGGAGTAAGACTCATGTAACTTGGATTTTCTTGAAATTTTAAGTATGATATGATCAGATCAAGATAATCCAAAATTTAAAAAAATAAATAAAATTTTAAATTTGCTAAAAGTTAGCAAAGTTGGTGCAATGCATCTCCGTAAGACTTTATCTTCCATTCAAATTCTTACTTCTTATCAAATACCTAATTATTCAATTGTATTAATTTTCTTAAATTGTTTAAAATATGAATTGGATAATATAATAAGCATGGAACTAAAATTTAATTAAATTGTTTAATCAAAAAATAATTTTTTATTTAAATGATTAATCTTACTTGGAGTAAGATTTATTCTAATATGATTAGAATAAATGTTAATCATGTACGAAAACTGTTTTCTTAATTAAATTAAATAAGGACAATTACTAAGACTTCAAAAAATTGGAAACTACTTTCCTAAATGGTTTAGGAAATATTACATGTTAAAAAGTTTGTCCAAATTAAGACAAAGTTATCCAAAAAATTAGAGAATGTCTTAATTAAAACAAATGACCTACAAGTTAGCTAATGTCTAATTAATGTTTTAAAAATGTTGTTTCTGGAAAACAAGTTTCCTAAATTGTTTGGGAGATATGAGATGCACTATAGTTTGTCCAAATTAGGATAAAGTTATCTAAAAGTTAGATAATGTCATAATTAAGACAAACTACCTAAAAGTTAGGTAATGCTCAATTTAATATCTTAAAATGGTTTTTGGAAAATGAGTTTCTTAAAATGGATGGTTTCTAGAAATTAAGACAAAGTTATCCAAAAGTTAGATAATATTCTAAATAAGACAAACAACCTAAAAGTTAAGTAATTTTCAATTTAGGACAAGTTTTTTAAAAGTTAGGAATTTAATAAAAAAATGTTTCAGTTGAAAACCAAAATTACCAAATAATTTGATAAATCCTCCTAAATTGTTTGATGAGGTTTATGCAAAAGATAATCAAGATCATCAAGTGATATTGGCTATTCTCATATTAATTGATGCTTATAATATGATTATGTTAGCATAAGGATTGTAGACACCCCATTTTGCCTAGGCTATCATTTAAAGCATCAAAAGTCATCATCTAAGGTACCATCGAAGTCATTTGAAGAAGCATGGGTCAAGTTTCCACCCTTTTTAGCTAAAGTAAAGAGTTTGGGGAATTAAAGATAAAAAAAATCTACATTTTTATATATGTGTCTTAATACAAGGGCCTGAGGTATTGATACAAGGCTCCATGTCAATCAAATTCCAAGGTTTTACTATTTGCATTGATACAAAGGGTGTTTGCATATAGAGTTATGTCATAGTTAAAATCATGATTTTTTGCCAATAAGTATTGTTACAAAGATGTGTGTATCGATACAACTAGCTGGGTATCGATACACCATGCTTTGTATTGATACCAAATTCAAAGTATTGATACATTATAGGCCTTTTAGCTTAATGTATCAATATAAAGCTTAATGTATCGATATACGAGGCTATTTTAGCCTGATTCAAGACATTTTCCCTCGTTTCATACCATGACTTCAAAAATCAAATTTGGTCAAAACATTAGCCCCAAAAAGCATTCAATATCAAACATAAGTTCATACAAATCATGTGGATTTAATTTTTGGGCTCTAAACATTAGATTAACACATTTTGGAATGCATGACTTTCTTTACTTGCAAGAATTAAGATTCACCAATCAAATGCTTAAATGTTTCACCTTGGTATAATGAGTCATCATATTATACATGCCAAAAGTCCTATATGTCCTTATTGCTAGGTCATCTTGCTAAAATTATCGACTATACAATTCAATTTTTACATAATTGAGAGGGAACATTTTTGTCATCAGGTACTAAGAAAAACCTCAAGCTCTCTTAAAAACTCTATTCCCATAAGCTTATTTTTGACCCTTCTAAAACTCATCCAAAACCTCTCATTATCCTCATCTTTACCCTAAAAACTATTCTCTATAGCCACCATAAAGCTCTTTCTTTTCATTTTTTTCTTGCTAATCCATAGTAAAGAAAAGGAAAAAAGTGAGCTAGAAGTTGTTGGAGTGCTACTTAAGGATATTGCTAGGAGTCTAAGCTTTCATTAGGTATTTTTTCTATCTTTTCTTCTTTTTATGCTCTATTTTGTTTCACCGTCATCATTTTAGTGAACAATCTTGTTTTGATGGTGAAAGGAAAACATGGCACATTTGGTCATCTGAGCAGCGTTGAAGATAATCAAAATCTTAGACTAACACATCTAAGGCAACAATAATGCATAAAAGCCCTAAGATGGTCATAAGGACATGAATAGATTGCTAGAATAATGCAGATGATAAAAATAAACATAAATGGAAAAATATAGAGAAAATATACATAAAGCTTTGAATTTTTAGCTCGACTTGGAATAGAAACTTTAAGCTCAGTTTTTTCCTTCTTTTTGCTATTGGTTAGCAAGAAAATGATGAAAAAAGAAGAGCTTTTGGTTATGGTTTGGATGGGAAATGGTTTTTGAGCCTCGGATTCCTATTCCTTGAATGAATTACCAACCTCGATACTCTAAGAGTGAGCCTAAGTTTTTGTTGTCTAAATGCAGTTTTTCCATATTTCACTCGGTGTCATCTTTTTTTTACTGATGTCTTTCAATTTAGGCTAACATGCAATTTATTCATAATTTAATTGTTCATTGTCGGGTTGTAACCTTGCAATCTCTACTTGAAATACTGCCCTTTCCAACTCACACTCTTTCCTCAAGTTTAACCTTGTACAACGATTCTCTCACTAGAAGAATTACATCATCATCTGAAAGCAAAACAGTGTCATTAACCTACCTATCTCTCTAATCTTCATAAGCCAGAGTCATATCATCTCAGCATTAAACTGATTGTAAATGATAAGTCTTCCTTAATTCACTAGCCACAGCTCATATCTTTTTCATATAGCCATTCCTTCCATATGCAAAGTCTGATTTGCTAAGATAATGAGTCGAAGGAATAAACTACCAAGACTTAAACTACCTCTGACTATTAAGTGCTCATAGTAGACACAACAGAAGATGCCTAACAAAGGAACCCAATGATACTGTCCATATCCATACAAAATGGCTCCGGAAAACATCCAAGTGCTATCCAAATGACATCATTCTTTTTTAAATATTGGAATATGGACCCCTATATTTCCTCGACCAATCTTTCTCAAGAAATTCACTAATATGTGAGAATGATCCGATACACATTCAAACATTGGCTTTCACATCCTTCAAAAATGGTTGTGGATCCATATTTGCAATAATAAAGCACACTCAAAAAATCTACTTTAAGCTTTTCCCTTACAAAAGTTCAAGGATTGGATCATCTTAGTTAGAATTACCATGGCCAAATTAATATTATGCATCAACCAGTTAAAGAAGTTAACCACCTGTACATTGATTGGCCTCAGAGTCAAAGGAAAGATAATTAACTCATAAATGGTCGATTTAAAGATATCTCTTTTCTTTTTTTGATTCAAGAAATCATCCATCAAATCCTATAACCTATGCCATAATATTTAATCATTTTGGATTTCCCAAACCATGTATGCCTCAATCCATGCCCTAAATGCTCTGATAATATTGGGTAGCTATTTTTTGAGCAATAGAGGATTAAATTCCTTAATATAGACTTGATCAGGGATAACATGCTTAATGTGCAATAAGATAGCATACTCCTCAACTGTTGGGACCATATTCTTCTTATTAAAAGTGAAGCATCGATATCTCTAGTTCTAAATTTGCATTATAGTTTAACGTAAACCCTCATCTCTTCTAACTGGACTAGTCATATTTTCAACAAACATCTTGGATATCCCAAGTAGTCCTAAAATATTTTTCCTATGCTTTGCAGTCTTTTAAGATCAAAAGGACACATTTATTCCAACATTAGGGTACGTACCCTATAACCATACATAAAAAATGTTTACCATGTCTCTGATGGTATAAAGACTTGCCCTATCGATACATAATCTTAGTTTAAGGCACCAATTCCCTTTAGGACACTTTATTCAAAACCGAGCTATCATGATGCCTCTAATGTCATCATTAGCCATCAGCCTAATAGCATAATTGTAAATTTAAACACTCTTGACAAGATGGCACCTATGATGTTATAACCCAAGTGTCTATTCACTTCATCTTGATTTCATTTTTTGGTACGTTTTAGCCATCAACTCGATAGCCAAATGGTGAGTTATGATCAACGTAAATATTCTTGTATTGATAGGACAATAAAAATCTTGAGTGATGATGTTCGTTCACCAATACTCAAGATCAAAACTTGAATTAAATAAAGCGAGAGAAAGTTAGAAGCATTTTCTCAGTTGTATGTAATGCCTAGGTTAACTTTAGACTTTTGAGTATGGTTAACTGAATTTGGCTCTTATGGCTTATTACATGCATTTTTAAGATGACCTCTACTGCACATGGTCCTTAAATCACTCCTCCTACCCAAGGAAGATATGCAAGGCACCTCGATCCTAGGCGCATCGCAAGCTTGATGAAATAAGCTTGATCCAAATAAGTAAATTGCTCATGTTCATACAAAAAAATCACAAAAACAAGAGCAATAAACCTCGAGGGCTTTGGTTGACCAAATGGATTATAAATCATGTAATTGGTTACTAACCCCATTTATCCTAAAATATGTCCTATTCTTCCCTCACACCATACTTAACAAGAAGTCTAATGTATATGCTAATGCAGTGTGCTGGGAAAAGCTCCAAACCTAGATCTCACTTCATCATCCTAAATATATATAATTTTACTTATTTTTATAAGTAAATGTAGCACCAGATTTTTATCGTAGCATCGAATTTTTATTTTTAAGCACTACAACAAGGTTAGCATGCATAGCAATATCACAATAATCAACCAACAAACATAAGAATAAATACCAAGGAGATTAGAGTTGAATAATGACTAAAACCAAGAAAAGTCAGAACTTGGAGAATATGTGACTAGTCTAAGGGTTGACTATCTATTTGTCCCTAGAGGAGTTGCCAAAAAGTTATCATAATATATTGAGATATAAATCTCAACATATTAGAGTAAATAACACTTGAAATTATTGTAGAGCCTCAACGGTCGAATGAATTGCTCATCCAAGCAAATATGAGATGGTTGGGTTAAAGAGTTGCCATTTAAGCTAGGTATGATCCAGCACCTATTAAAACCATTCACTAAAGAGTTATAAAACTCTAAAGGAATGATTTTACGGCTTGCATCTTCTAAAGATCTATAAAATTAGGCTCAAGAATCGGTTACACAAGTAAAGATTCAGTTCCTCCCATCATGCCTAAGACTTGGTACTAATTAATCACACTTATCTGAATTACATTTTCCTCAGTTTCAATTAATCAAATATTCAACCATAATCTCCATTTTATTCATGAAAAACAAACATATATCTATGAAAAAGTAAAACTTGTCTCCCGAGACTCATATTAAACACCCATGAGAGCAACCGAGTGTTGGTCTAGACCAAATTGAATTTATAGCTTAATTTTGGGTAAAAAGTTTTTTCTCAAATGAAAATTTTCACAAAAGAGTATAACTCTAAAAATATTTATAAATTTCAAATCAAAATTATTTACAAAATTAGACTATATTTAAAAGAAATTAGAAAATGAGACACAACGACTAAATCAAAGAAAACATAACTTTGAAAACAAAGTTAAGGAATTAATTTTTATTTTTTAATTTGGAACCTTAGTGTCAGCACCAGGAACCTACTATTGGACATCTCAAGGCATATTGACTCTCTAAAAAACACTTTCGAAATCAATTTCTAGGCATCCAAAAGCCTCAAAATAGTAAACACCTAAACCCGAAAAAACCAAAAAATACTTGATAATTTTAACATCTTAAGCTTTTCGAATTTATTTCAGGCTACTCCAAACACATAAAGATACAAACTAAAATTCATATGAATGCTAACTTAATATACCTCAAAATACTAGAAAGATCTCAAAAAATCATCTGGGATATCAAATGAATACTTTTATTAGACATTACTGCATCGCATAGCTTGTCCTAATAGCTTACCTTCTAGTTTTTCTTCCCAGTTTGTCCGAAATAACCACCAAATAAGCAATACAAGATTGGAAAACTTATTTATTCTATTTTTATCAAAAATATGAGAAAAATCTACAAAAGTGGTTATCCTTATTCAAAACAATTAGCTTTACTGTTATAGCTCTAAAACAAAGCCATTCAAATAGCTCATGCTACAAAATTTCTTCTGAGCACGTCCAACATGAAATCAGACATTTCAAAAGCCTATTATGTTGCCAATTTAATGAAGATTAAAAGAAAAGTACTAAAAACCACCAAAACCACTATTCTAGAAAACTATAGTAACTTTATAAAAATGTGTGATCATGAAAACTTACTTCTAATTTTTCTAACCAACTTTCAAACATTTGAACATCCAGTAGCTAGGCTAAAGACATTCTACCTATGTCAAAAGAAAGGAAACAACAAAAATCCATAAGCAACATGACCTAGAACTCTAAACACCACTATCTTCAAAGAACTTCAAAGTCATGGGATAACTCACTTTATTGTATTTATATATATATATATTCAATTTTTCTAAATAAGTGAGAGGCACACGAATGCCACCCACTTGAGTGCTGTAACCAACAACCAAATGACTCTAAATAACCACATCAGACACACCTAAACTATTCCTAATGGCTTCCATTAAAACTCTACAATTTTAGTTCACAAAAATTAGTTAAAACAAAGAAAATATTTTATTAGCTCAAAATTAGCTCTAAATTCAAGTATTTATTTAAATGTCCCTAAATTGTTCTTGAAAGAACTTATTTAATAAAACCAAACCTCTACTCACTCATTGATTGGATAAGCCAAGGCTTGTTCTTGGCGGTTCTTTTATGAAAACTCAAGTAAAAATACTCCAAACAAATATTTCATCAAACATATGGTATACCACCTATTTTACTTTCTAGCAACTAGTCAACTACAATCCTAATCTACTAAAATTGAAGTAGCTGAACCTACCTAAGCTAATCATGCTCATCTGTTTTGGAATACCTTAAGGATTAAAGACATTTTGATGTATTTCATTAATTTGAACTGATTACTCATATTTATATATTTGAGGTTTCATTATATCATTGTTATTCTGTCCTCATTTAAGATTTATATGTTAAAGTAAATGTAAGTAAATATGGCTCATTGACTACTTGTGTTTATTCCATTAGAATGTTTAGAATGTTGCATGTAATAGACTTTATATGCAGGAAGACAATATTCTAAGGTAAGCAGTCTAAATCCATAGTCCATAATCTATAGTGTTAATGTGAATATTAACTCATGTTAAGACTATTATGTCATCTAAATCCAACTAGGGAGATGTCTTGTCTTGGTCATCCGGAGTGGTTATATATTGGATTGGACCGAAGGGTAATTACATTAATAAGTCTGTTTTCATAGATTAATTCACTTTTGACATTCATTGTGTAATTACTTTAATCTTGAGTAAGTAATTAACTCCGTGTGTATAACTTTTATGCTTTGACATTCCAAAAGCTAAAGCATCTCAAAGTTGTAAGTGACTAGACTGGTTCATTGGGCATATGGCTTATACTCGATGAGAGCTTTACTTATAGATATGGAATCCTAGCTCCCATAAAGAGTTTAGGCTTTACAGTATAGTGAAAATGTACGAGGCCTCAATCATTTGTTTATCAAATGACATAATTGTTCACATGTGGTGGATAATTATTTTCACATGGAGAATATAGTGGAACTTTAAGATAAGGTGATCCAGTAGGTAAAATAGACTTTTAATCTTAATTTGATCATGGATATCATATAAAGGTATTACATATATGACAAGGTCAATAGACTAAAAGGCTATTTTTAAACCTTACATAATATGATATATAATTGGGAGTGCAGTCTCAATTCTTTAATGATACAACTTTGCAATTAATAATTATTTGATTAATTATTCGAGATAGAATAATTAATACATAGATTATTAGAGCCTAATTATATATGTCTAGTTGGTCCCTCCACTAACTCAATATAATTCCTTAATGGCTAGTTATTGATCAGAATAACCGAAGATGGAAGATTCTTAATATAGCGAAGTGGTAAGCCGGATTCACTCACTTTAGGAGTATGGGCATTTTCTTCAATAAATAAATGAAAATGATTTTTTTGTGTTATTCATTTAAAATATGTATTTAACTTGAATTAAATATTTATTTAAAGTAGAATTTGTAATTTAAATTAATTATTTATCTTCTAATAAATATAGGAATTAATTTAAATTAAATAGATATGGGAAATTAATTATTTATATAATTAATTTAATACTTATTAAGTCTTGTTTAAATATTTATTTATAAACTAAATATGAAAAATATTCTAAATAAATTAAAAAATTATTTTTTTATTTATTTATTTTAATTTACTATTAAATTAATTATTTTATTATAAGTAATTTTATTTTGATAATTAGTACATAATTATTCTATTCGAATAAATTTTCTATGATTTTATTTTAAATTAGTATTGGAGTTATAAAAAATTATCGGGCTAAATAAAATTAAAAATTGAACCATAATTTTTTATTATTTAGATTAAATAGGCTAAATTCTATAAAATAAATTTTAGCCAAAATATTGTCTATGGCCACTAGGGCTTGGCCAAATTATAATGGGCACTCGTACTAGGGTTTGTGCCACATATG
This sequence comes from Adansonia madagascariensis, assembly GCA_038381835.1. Classification (NCBI taxonomy): domain Eukaryota; kingdom Viridiplantae; phylum Streptophyta; class Magnoliopsida; order Malvales; family Malvaceae; genus Adansonia; species Adansonia madagascariensis. Next base: position 12,994 of record JBBYHL010141831.1, on the reverse strand, counting down.
GGTCTTATGGAATTAATAAAATAATTATTTAATTAAAATTAAAGTTAAGGCTACCTTGTTACCTAATATAAATAAGAGGCTTATGCCTAGGGTTTTTCTTTAGACTTTGGTATCACACTAGGAGATTTCCAGTCACAACATCTCGTGATTCCAAACCAAGTGGCATAAGGTGGTCATTAAAGAGTATCAAGCCGTACAAATTTGAAGTTGATCGAGAAAAAGAGTGCTCACACACTTTACCATCAGGGAATTAAAGAATGCTAGAGAAGGCTAATTGGTTGAAGCTTTCACACGGATCTAGGAATTCTTGGACAGCATCTTTAGATCTACAACTCAGGTAATTGATTAAAATAGTTTTTATTGTATATGACAACATGATTTAGTATGGTCAAATTTAAAATTTTTGAAATTTTGTTGCATATCTGATTAGTTTTTCTTGTATCATCTAATCAATCACTTCTAAAATTCTCATCATTTAACAATCGATCACAAGGAACCAAGCTTGATCAGAACCCAACAAACATGATTATCATCTCAGCTTAAGAATTCAACCATTTAGGCTTAGATTCAATCATGTGAGCTTTAATTTCAACAAATTAAATTTAAATTTCAGCTTACCAAGCTCATCCTAACTTGATTCATCAAAATTTGATCACAATATCATCATTGTACTAAAGTAAAACCAATATCTACCTAAAATGCAAAGTGATTGAACCTTAAGCATGCTTTTAAACATTTCATGTTTTTAGCTTACAACTTTAAGAACCCAACCCAATCAAGCAAAAAACATCAAGTTCTCATAAAATCAAAGTATCCAAACTGAGATCTAGGTGTTTCTATAAGCTCATTCAAACTTAGATTCAAGTTAAGAACTAAGTATTTCATCATCAAACTTCTAGATTTAAGCTCACGCTACTTAGATCCTAGTTTACTTAAACTCATCAAATCAAGATCTAGATAAATCTAAGTAGCCAAACTAAAGATCAAGCATTTAAGCATTCAATTAATCATCAAATCATGTTTAATTTCATCAAATCTAAATAAAAGCAAGTTTTAATCTAGAAAACATCACTTAATCATGGAGATTTATCATGGCTAAATTAAGGAAAGCATAAAACAAACTTGGCCGAATCATGTAAGTGCAAAATCAGGCATCAATTTAATCGTTAAATCATGTTAATGAGCTTAAATAAAAGAGATAAGGAAGAAATGTTACCTAATTACAGAATATTCTAGGTATGAAAATGTTTAAAGGTGTTTAAAAGTGGTTAAATAAGTAGCCATTTACCTTTATTTATAGGCTCAAATGATAATGATCTAGTCCTAAATCATCTCAGGGTGAGATTAAACAAATCACTAACTTAACTGAATTAGGCTGAAATAACCCTTATACCTTTAATGACTAGATGAACATAATTTCCACTTTAAACATATGCTAATATTTGACCAAGCTGACATTCCTATGCTAGTCTTGTACAAATTTTTGTAACATCCAATTAACCTTAAAATATTCATGTAAGAATAGAAATAAATGTTCCTTCCTATAGTAAAAATATCCTTTAACAACCTTCCCTCAAAAACTTTAAAATTTTTTTAACCTCTCGAATCAAGCCCTCAGGAATTCCTGTACTCTAATTCCTTAAGCTTTTACATGACTTGATTACACATTCTTGATATAAAGCCTATATTCAATTTCATTTTAGTGTAATCAATTTTGAAATCGAACACTAGGTAACAAGGTTGATTTTTTACAATTGACTTTGCCTATTGTTGAATTTTGATTTGAAACTCTAAAATAAGTCTCTTTTTTATCCAAATGACTTCAATAACCACTCTAATCACTTCAAGAGACATAAATCAATCAACTTTTAACATGGTTAGATTTTTGGGACCCAGGTCTTAGCTTTCCAATTCTAACATTTATCCCTCAAATTTGACAATTAAACATGAATGCCCTATTTTTCAAAACTAAGCCTGTGGAAACCTCTTGAAACCTTAGTTAGACTTCACTATCACCAATAACTCATTCGAGAGGATCCAAAGAAAATTTCAATCAACCCTTAAAAATGACAAAAAGTTAATTAAAGGCCTGAATAATATAAGGTGTCTACCATACTGTGTACCATAAGCATGTTTCCTTTTTGGAATTTCCTATAATAAACCTCTTTAGCACCTTGCCTATGTAGAAGGACTTGGTAAGCTAAACATTCATTTTGATCTCTATATATCTTAATTCCCAAAATGTATGTTGCTTCTCCCAAGTCCATCATTGAGAATTGTTTGGACGGTTCGACTTTAGTGGCCTGTCTCATAGCTTTGTCATTTCTCATGACCAATATGTTATTAACATATAATGTTAGTGTATGCCCTTGAAACAATCAAATTGGGAAATGGATACATAATCAAATAATTTCATAAATGTTAATAGTTATAATAATATTTCATGTTAGTGGCATGATTGACACTTATGTAAACACTAATTGGATGAAGCCCATAGAACTTTAAAAAGACCTTACAAAGAAATTGGAACGAGTTGCAAATATAAAATTCTTATGCATTAAAGCCTAGTTCAAAAAAACATTCTTGGTTATCATATTGTCAAGATGAGGCATTGGCAATGCTCAAAGATCAACTTATGTTGTGTTTTTTTACTTGGAAAGTAAGCAACTGATCTTATAGGTCAAAGTATGTGAGATTTTTCAAATGGCATAGGTGTGCTTGTTTTATGGAAATAATTTTACTAAACATAGCCCGAATGAGAACTTCATTTGATATAAGTCACTCAAGTGCTTATGGAATATGTTCTCATGTGCCAGTTATATATAATAGTCCTTAGATTTGTGATACTAGGTCATCTCGTATGAGGATTGTTACACTTTGATTCCATAAAAAATGGGTCCACATTAGGTAGATGCTTATGGTAGGGTGGTTTTAGGTATAACATAAATCATATGGTAGATGGATAAGTGATCAAGAGAAGATTCCCCACCCCTAGTGGCAATTTGAGAAATATCCTAAATAATCTTAAGAATGGTTAATTAGATTAAAGTATCTGGTTAGAGTATAGTGATTCATGAGGAATCGATCCTTGTAGATTCATGATCATTAACTTTGAGTTGTAATATCTAACATGGATTAAAGCATAAGTAGACACCGAATCATGCTTATGCTATATCCGAGATATATGATGAAAGGATCCTACTAAATTGATAGGCTGGTCACTAAAAAGGTTTCAATAAGGTCACATTGACTTTTTAACATTTTGGTGGTCATTAATAGATTGCTAGATCTTGCTTTTGATCTATAGATATAATTAATTATATTCATTGCTAACATGTTGGGCACCTAATGGGTCACACATTATAAGGTAGTTTTGTCAGATTAAATCAGAGATTTAATTAAGTATGACTTAATTAAATAAAAGGTAATTTGAATGCATGACTTAATTAAATAGTTCAAATATATGAGATAAAATTACATTTATGAAACTAGATTTTGTTATCTAATTAAGATATGAAAAATAATATTGTCTTATTAAAATAATGTATAAATTAAGACATGATATATAAAGGTGGATAAACACTAGTTCTAGTTAAAATGGGATTTCACCTAGCCTTAGGATTTGATTGAATATCAAACTTTCTATCTCATGAATTTATTGATTGTCTCTTGGAATTTTACTGTATTATTAATTATTTGATAATTAATAGTAAATAATATTAAAATTATGTTAAGAATTGTTTTAACAATATTAAGGATTTTATAGTGATAAAATCCAAAGATGTGTGTATACTAGCTAAATTATGTTACTAATTTATTTATTTAATTTTTATAATTATTTGATAAGTATATTTATTGAATAAATGTTATTTATTTATTTTGATAAATAAAGAATTTAAATAATTGGATTAAATTCAAGGAAACACCCTGGGCCTACACACATCTATATTGCACCAATCCAAATATTGATCTAAGCTTGTTAAAGAAAATTTTAGAGCCCGATACTAAAGGGAATAGCTGACCATTTAATAACTTAAAACAAGTAAAAGAGTTTAACTTCCATTCTAAATCCAACTAGAAGTAAGATTGAGTTAGTATATATATATATATATATATATATGTATGATGGCCTGAAGGCTTCATATGAGTTTTTTAGCCTAATTGAGATAGCAAGCTATTGAACATGTTAAGAGAATATATTTTATCAAGAAAAAATTAGTTTTATCAAATATTCCCACCTACACAAAACACTAAAGATTACGCCACCTTCTTAAAGACCATTATAGTTGGCATTATCTTGCTTTCTTTATTCTTTTTGGTTCTTGATCGATTTAAGAATATTAGTTACCTTTTGGTTTAGGCTTAACAGGCCTTCCAACTAGCAATGGAGAATAACCAGGCCTTAAGAAAGTTTCAACAACTACCAATGTGGTTAACTGCTAAAGGGAGGAAACATGTGTTGCTTATGATCTTCAAGAATCTTTCAAGTAACCTAGTTCTTAGAATCTTTTTTTTTTTTTTTAGATTTTGACATCTAAAATAATGGTAACTTCTAATAATATGGATGTTTAATTCTTGAATTAAAATTTTAAAGTCTACTACATGTAGTCCCTTTTTAAAGATCTGTAAGGAAATCTAGTTGTTTCTGTGTTTACTACTTTCGTTGCTCTTTCCTTTACATTTTATTAATATTTAATATCCTAGCTATGTATGAGGCAAGACTTTTACAAGATACAGATCCCTACATATAGCACTAAGAAAACAATGGCTAACCTATTTATCTTTTTATTCCATAAGAAATCTATATCTTTTTAGAGCTTGTCTGGTCATACGAGAATGGCATAGTACTTGTGTTTCTAAAGTTTTGGATTGAGCATCTAATGTTTCATCCCTAAACTTAATTTCCATCAATGCATTAGTTTATGGTTTCTGAACTTCTTAAAAATTAACTTTACTCCTACTGATCTTTTCTAGTAAAAACTCTTTCTACAGAAATGCATATGTTTCAAAATAAACATCTTTTGTTCATTTAGGTAGTAAAAGTAATATCTGTAAGTTTCTTTAAGTCACCCTTACAAACTTACATTTGTCTAATGTATCTTCAAACTTATCATACATTGCACACTTCACATAAGTAAAGTAGCCTTAAATCTTTAGATTAGCCAACAATGGTCTCTTACCATACCATATCTCATAGGGCATTTTATCTACAAACTCAAATAGAACCCTATTCAGAAGATAGGCAATAGTTTCTAAGGCATCTCCCCTATTAGAAGGTCAGCCTTAGACATCATGGAGCAACCATGTTAATAAGGTTCAATTTCTCCTTTAAAAAACTTTATTGTGTTATGAAGTTCCACTTAGAGTCCATTGTGATAAAATCTCATTTTTTATCAAATGATCCAAAAGTTCTTGACTTAAATATTCTCTTCTTCAATCAAATCTAGTAGCTAGAATATTCTTGCTAGTCTCTTTCTCTAGTTTCACCCTAAAGTCTTTGAACTTTTGAAAAGCTTTAAACTTTTACTCCATTAAGTACACATAGACATACCTTGAGTGATCATCAATAAAGGTAATAAAATAGAAATATTCAGTCTAGCCATGGTATTCATGGGCCACATATATCTAAATGTAATATGCCCAATAAATCACCAACTTTTTTATCTTAGTAATGAAGAGAGTCATGGTCATTTTGCCAAGTAGATAATAGTAACTTTTCCCAAATGATTCATAATCAAATGGTCGGGTTAGCCTTGTTTATGCAACTTGGCTACTTGAGTCTATTTGCATGCCTAGGACTATAATGCTAGATTTAGGTCTTTGTTAGATCATTTTTCTTTACTTTCTTCACTTCTAAATTAAGCAAAAGCATTTTTGGATCCATAGCAAATGGGCCATTTTATAATGTGCCTAATCGATGACCCTGTCATTTAGGATCATTAAGTAACTATTACCTTTCATCCTCAACTCAAAATCATCATTTGCAATAAAGTGTGAAACTAAAATGTTGTTTCCAGACAATCTTGGAACACAAAGACACTCTTCGAGTTCCAAGGTCATGCTTGAGCTAATAATAAAGTGCAAGTCCCAATAATAGTGGCAACAATTTTTGTTCCATTTGTTACACTTTGTGTTCCAACATCTACTATTTTGTAAAATTCTCATGTCATTACATAAGTGTGGTCCACATCCTAAATCAATTATCCAAGTAGTTGAATCAACAGTAGAGTAGTTTAACCCAATCATGAACACATGGAAGCAAATAACCTTCCATTTATTGAAAATGTTTCTCAATCTATAATATTGTCATAACACTTTCGGCTAATGGCATCAAATATGCCTCGCAGTACAGTAAATATAAAACCCATTTAGCAACCTAGTATGGAAAAAGTATATGTTAGTAATTTCGTATATTAAACAAATTTAAGATGAGCTATTAAATCATTATTGGTTTTCCTATTAATTTTTTTAAGATAATTGCCCTCACTATTATTCGAAAATCTTTTCAAGGTATTTCTAAGTGTACTGAGAGCCCTTTCAACATACTGCAACCTTGAGTGACTCAACAACTTACAATAAGCTTAATTAGGTAGGTATTGTTAGTATATGCCTTGGAGCCAATCGGATTAGATGAGGCATATAATAGTTAATCATGCAAACCAATCACTTTAGTTAGTGATTCAATGTTTTCCTCCATATTAGTTGCATGATTGACACTCATGCAAACACTGATTGGATAAAGCCATGAAACACAGTGGCCTTGCAAAGCTAGTAATGTGTTACGATGATAAGATCGTTATGTATCAATATTATGTTTCTAAAAACATTCTTAGTCATCGTATTATCAAGATAGGGCATTGACAATGCATAAAGACTAGCATATGCTAAGCCTCCATGCATTTGATGATGCAACTCTTTGATCTCATAAAAGTTGAAGTATAGAGACACTTGGGGATAACATATAGGTGCTTGTTTTGTGGAAACAAGTTCATTGAAAATGACCCATATGAGAACTCCGTTTGGTATAAGTTACTAAAATGTCTATGGAATATGTTCTCATGTGCCAATTACATATATTAGTCCTCAGACTTGTGAAACCATGTTATCTTGTGGGAAGAATGCTTTGATTCCATCATGAACAGGTTCATAATAGAAGGATGCTTATGGTAAGGTAGTTTTAGATATGGCATAAACTATACAAAAGGGGATAAGTAATCCACAAAGGATTCGCCACTCCTAGTGACATTGAAGACATATCTATTTTGTTCTTGGCTTTGGTTAACTTAAAAAAGTCATTAGCTAATGCATGATGAATTTAGGAAAAATTGTTTCTCTAAATTTATAAGGTTAATCGAAAGTTACAAGAACTGATATGGATTCATACATGAGTAAACACTGCACCATGCTCATGTTCTTTTCAGGATATCAGGTCAAAGAACCAAAGTACACTAAGAGGCTGTTTACTAAAAGGTTTCTTGAAGAGGTTTTCCTGCATATTAGGTGGTCATGATGCTTTGCTAGAGGCCAATTTTGCTTTATAAATGTAAATACACTTACTTGGGTAATTATATTTATTGTCATTATGATGGAAACGTAATGGGTCACACATAATAAAATGATTTATTGAATTAAAACTAGGATTTAATTAAGTACAACTTAATTAAATGAAAGGTATAATGAGGATAACTTAATTAAATAAGTTCAATTAAGAATGATTTAAGACATAAAATATATTTATAGAATCTAATTAGAGATGTCTTAATATTGCAAAAATGATAAGAATGTATTATCAAGATAATTTCTATTCGTAGACATGATTCTAGGGTAATATTAATAAAGGCCAAATAATTATATTTAAAAATTAAATAATTATTTGATAGTTATTTAATTATTTATTTAATATTATTTATTGTTTTACTTAGGTTAGAAAATTTAATTATGAATTATATTATCTAACATATAAAATTAAGGGTTGGGCCAAAAGCCCTAATTATCAAGTCAAGAGAGTTTTGTTGTAAACTACTCTAAGTTAGGCTTACTAATGGGCTTAGTGCATGGAATAGCTATCTTTGGTGTGCTATTAGGCTAAAATTTTGATAAGTTGCTATTAAAGCCCAATCTTGGACAAACTAGTTAACATAGTTCTAATTTTTAATTAGGCTCTAGAAAGCACTCTTAAGTGGGGCCACTTTCTGGGTATGTTAGTAATAGGCTCAGTTGACCTGATAGTCAAGCCTAACCTAGCTTATAATGTATTCAAATACAATATTAAAGGTTTTTGGCTAGTAAGAAGCATAAAAAAAGCCATAAGTGCAGACTTTGGACTTTTTTAAGGGGTTTAGTGCAACTCTTATGCTTTCTTAAGCTCTCTTTGCATTTTCCTAGATTTTTCTAGTGTTCTTAAATTTTTCTTGACATAATGAAAATAGAAAAAAATTATTTTTCTAGCATTAAGAGATTAGTTTTTCACAAAATTTATAAAATTGGCTAAATCCCAAAATCTTTACTTCCTGAAGCCTATTTTGTGTTGATTAGTATTCCAAGTGATCTTAAAGTATTTTAGATCAGAACGAAAGGTAGAAAATCTATTTTCTTTCCTAAAGGAATCAATCGAAATAAAAAATTATGATTTTAGAAGTTGTTTAGTGGCATATGCAAAAAACAGCTACGTTTTTATGAAACTATTTCTCCTTCTCTTTGGTGCAATAGGTAAGGGAATCATTCCTAGATCACATCAAATCTATACCTTTTGGTTGTATATCCTTAAGTTGAGGCTTAAAAAGCCTTCTAGCTAGCATCAAGGAAAGACATGACCTCATGAAGGCTCTAATAGGCATCTCTATTGATTACTATTAAAGACAGAAAACTTTGACTGCATTTGGCCTCAAGAAGAGATAGTAATCAACCTTTGGTGCGTTCATGTAGGGATCAACATGCTTAGAGTTATGAGTCTTTAAGCAAGTATTATTTCTAATAGATTTATGTTTTAAATTATAGTTAGATCACATGTACATCAATTTCTAAAGATCCTAAGGAAATTTAGGTGTTTCTTTGTTTAATTCTACTACATAAGCTTAATTCTGATTAAATATTTATGCCTACGTTGATGCACATGAGCTCGAGATACCTTTTTAGTGTTATAAGAGCCTAAGATTTGTAGATTCCATGTGGTCTAGCATTCCCGTTTTTAGTGATAATCAATCTGTGATTTGTGTGTTGATTTCATGATTTTTTGGTTTTGGTAAAATTCTTGAAAATTTATTTTTCTTTAAATTTTTTAAATCTGGACAGTATGTAATTTTTAGCTTTAATCATGTTTAAAAGTGTTTAAATAATTAATTAAAAATTTTTAATTAACTCAAATTAAAGCCCTAACTAGTCTTAAGATTTCTAAGTTGTTTCGATGTTGTTTTGATTCATTTCTTGAGTTAAAAACTAAAGAAACTGTTTCTTTTTAATTTTTAATTTTTAGCATGTTAATCCATATTTATTATTTAAAATATGTATTTTCTAATTAAATTGATATTTGAGTCATTTGTCAATGTTTTGATGTTAACTATTACTAAAATGGCTTTATTTTGTGTTTTGATGGTGCTAAAATTTTTAGCAGCTATTAGTGCCATTTTTTCCTTATTTTTCCACCTTGAAAGTGTCATTAAAAGTTCATAATACTTGCTGGAAAAATTAGGTTAAAATTGGAGTTGACAATGTTTCAATTCTATGCACTAGGTGGATATGTTGATTATGCCATCTTCTTTTTGTTCTCGTGACCTTTGTATGGCATCCATGGTAGCAAGATGTTGCTGCAAATTTTCTGTTTTAATGAGAGGAAGACAATAGTGTTTTAGTTGAATTAAGATGGCTAAGATAGCCATGAATAGAGCAAACTCCTAATGACTAGGACTTCCGAAAAGGTTGTGTTCCACCAAAACTTTTACTTATAATCAAACATCTAATTATCCAATTGTATTAATTTTCTTAAATTGTTTAAGATATGAATTGGATAATATAATAAGCATGGAATTAAAATTCAATTAAATTATTTATTTGAAAAATATATTTAATTTAAATGATTAATCCTAATTCGATTAGGATTTGTTCTAATGTGATAAGAATAAATTTTAATCATGTAAAAAAATATTTTCTTAATTAAATTAAATAACGATCAATTGTTAAGACTTCAAAAAATTGGAAACCATTTTCCTAAATGGTTTAATAAATATTATATGTTAAATAGTTTGTCTAAATTAGGACAAAGTTATCTAAAAGTTATATAATGTCTTATTTAAGACAAACAACCTAGAAGGTAGGTAATGTCTAATTTAATGTCCTAAAATGATGTTTTTGAAGAACAAGTTTCCTAAAATGCATGGTTTGTCAAAATTAAGATAAAGTTATCTAAAAGTTAGATAATGTCCTAATTAAGACAAATAACCTAAAAGTTAGGTAATAAACAATTTAAAACAAGTTCCTAAGTTAGGAATTTAACTGAAAATGTTTTAATTCAAAAACAAAACTACTAAATAATTTGATAAATCATCTCAAATTTTTTTATGAGGTTTACGCCAATGACACACAAGATCACTAAGTGATATTGGCTATGCTTATATTAATTTATGCTTATAATATGATTATGTGAGCATGAGGATGATTATGGACTAGACTTTTAGTATGAATAGGCTATAGATGGTTGAATTTTTTTCTTTTGGCATTGATTTTATAAATAGGGTCTGTAAACATTGCCTTTTCTTTTAATTATGGGTTGTGAATTCTCTTCCTACCTAACTCTCCTCGAATGGAACCCTAGGTTCCTTATAAAGATATCTAATCATTACTAGGACTTGTAGATTTAGATTTAGGTTAAGATTAGAATTTATGTAAATCCAAAATGTAAAGAAGGTGGTGCCAAGAAGAAAGGACCAAGGAGATCATCATCAAGACTTACAAAGGCCTTGTATGATATCCATATGAATTTTACCAACTAGCTTTCTTTTGGAAACTAGATAGATAAAGTCCATAACCATCCTAGTTTATTGTATGTATTAAAATTTATTTTTGAATTTATATATATATGTGTGTGATATATGACTGAATAATTTCTAAGCATGCTAATCAAAGAAAGTAATAAGACCTGAGATAAATGATAAAAGCCACGGGAGTTTGTTGAGTCACTTAAGGTTTCTTCTGTCCAAATGGCTTGAGTTATGAATAATGGGTCTTATGTAACTATTGTTGTAGGGTTTGGATGTGTCACATTTAACCATTTAACTTTAGAGGCGATGGTTAGGTGAAGTGCATATAATAGTTAATAATGCAACCCAATCAGTTTAGTTAATGATTCAAGGCTTTCCTTTATGTTAGTGGCATGATTGACACTTATTCAAACACTAATTAGATAAAGCTTATGAAACACATTAGCCTTGCAAAGTTAGTAATGTGTTACGATGATGTGATCCTTATGCATCAAAGCCATGTTTCTAGAACATACCTAGTCATCTATTGTCAAGATAGGGCATTGGTAATACACAACGACTAGTATATGCTAAGCCTCCATGCATTTGATGCATGCAACTCTTTAATCTGGTAGAAGTTAAGGTATAGAGATACTTAGAGATAGCATATAGGTGCTTGTTTTATGGAAACAAGTTCACTGAACACCGCTCGTATGAGAACTCCATTTGGCATAAGTCACTCAAGTGTTTATGGAATATGTTCTCATGTGCTAGTCATGTATATTAGTCCTCAAATTTGTGATACTAGGTCATCTTGTATGGGGAGTGTCATGCTTTGATTCCATCATGAATAAGTCCATAATAGATGGATGCATATGGTAGGCTATTCTTGGGTATGGCATCAACCATACAAAGGTGGATGAGTGATCCAAAAAAGACTCATACTCTGAGTGATATCAGAGACATCTCTTTTTTTTCTTAGCTTTGGTAACTTGAAAAAGTCGTTGAGTAACGCATGATGAATTTGGGAGAAATTGTTTTTCTAAATTCATGAGATTAATTGAAAGTTGCAGAAACTAAAATGGATTGATACATAAGTAGACATTACACCATGGTCATGGTCTTTCTAGGATATTTGGTGAGAGAACCGAAGTACACTAAAAGGCTGGTTATTGAAAGATGTCTTAAAGAGGTCATATTGATTCTCCCTGTATACCAAGTAGCCATGATGCCATGGTAAAGGGCAATCTTGGTCTAAATATAAATACACTTAATTAGGTAATTAAATTTATTGCCATTATGATAGAACCCTAATGGGTCACAAACAATTAGAGGTGGCAAAATGAACCTGAACCTAAAAACTTGCCTAAAAAACTCGAGCCCAAACCTGAACCAAACTCGATTTGACCAAAAAGTCAATGGCCTGAACCTGAAAAAACCCAAACCCGAATAGCCCGAACCAAAAATAACCCGAACCTGAAATGACTCGAACTTGAACCCGAAATGACCCGTACTCAAAATGACTTGAACCCGAAAAAACCCAAACCCAAACCTGAATTTAATACTAAAAATAAATATGAAAAAATTATAATTAAATATTTTTTATAAATCAAAAACTTTAACAATAAATTTTATTTTAATATTCTTTTAATAATTTAATTAAATATTAAAAACGTAATTTCTATTTTAAATATGATTAAACTTGCTCATAGGTTAGGCTGGGCTGTGATCCAAATTTTTTTAAAATCCCAATCCCAGACCCTTCTTTAACGTGCCTAGACCTATCTATTTAAGCCAGAATTATATTTATCACATTAAAGAATATTTTTCATTAATATTATATATATTATAATTAAATTTAAATAAAATATATTAATTTAAAATCACTGTTTCGAGTCGGGTCAGGTTAGTCTAATACAAAAATATGAGAAGCTGGGCCAGACCCAATTGGACCGAGTGGGTAGCCCGACCTTTGAATAGGTCTATATATAATAAAATATTAATTTATCAAAAAGTAAATCATATCATGAGCTTTGAAAAAT
>JBBYHL010141514.1:0-31495 GCA_038381835.1 Adansonia madagascariensis | reverse complement strand
TTGCTTGACTTTGAAGACGATCCTAGGGTTCTAATTCCATCCAACCGGGTTTTAGTTTGTGTGTTCATCCTAAGGTTTGCATTAATTCCTCACTAACATCTCTTAGTAAGGAGCTTGTAGAGTGTTGATAGACATGATTGTCATCTTTTTTTTCGGTTAGTGGAAGGTGAACCTGGGTGGCCTTTTCTTTTACTTTGGGGCGTACTGTTTGAAGTTTTTGGTAGTTTTCTTTGCCAAGTTCAATGGAGAATGATGATCTAGAGCCTAACCAGATACATACTTATACTAATCAAAGAAATCATTGAAATCTAATTAAGTTAACCTCTATATACCATCATGCAGCTGCTTCAGTTAAGTAATCTTGAAAATAATGCATTAATAGTCTTTTATTGTCTTTATGCTGGGCCATCTTCTTGTGGTACATATAGATATGTGCAATAGGGCCTACAGTCCCATTATATTTATCAAAATCTAGTACTTTGAACATGGGTGGGATAACAAGGTCTGAAACCAAGCCTAAGGATTGGCATCCACAATTCCAAACTTATTGATTCCTTTTACAACTTTGAGATGTTTCTCCAATAGCTTATAGTTAGTTTTATTTCAACAGCCTTGGCACATTTTGAACTGACTGATTTTTTTGTTCTATTTGCTCATCGAGGTTTGGAACTAAAGGATTTTCCTGTGATGATCCTTTATTCACATTATGATATCTCTGACCAATGTGGTGCTGTCATAGGGTTCATATAGATGAATGGTTGAGCATGTGGGATTGGTGCTGTTGGGGGTGACTATTTTTGGGATGCCTCTTCAGTAGTATTAGTAGGCTCAATCCCCCCATTCGGATTAACATCAGGATTGACTAGTTTCTTTGATTTATTAGTGATATTTGCTTACCCATTATCCTCTAGGGAAGTAGCTAGTAGTTTTGTCAATTTAGCAACTTGATTTTGTAGTTCATCAGCCTTACAGAGCATTTGTTCTTGAGGCTCTCAATGCATAACTTCAAGCTTCTTGATACAAGCCTACTGATTATTCTCCATTACCTACCAATGCAGATGAGTATTGTACCAATGTTGGATGCTTGATTCCATGTTTTAAGGACTTTTTCACTTCCTAGTGATGCCAAATTAGATTTATTGATATGATGAGTATGATGTATGCACGAATGAAAATGAAATTATATGCATGCAATAGTATTATACAAATGAAAAAAAAACATAATTAAACAAATTAAATCATGTACGCAAATGCAAGAGACAATTGGATTTTGGCAATAGCTCCGGAATAAGTATCTTCCATTCGAACAAAGCATTAATTACAGCCCATCAAGTTTGAAAGTAATCAAATCTAAAAATATCGCACACTATTACTTTGTTTGATTACAAGTTCCAAAAAGTTTAATAGTTCTTGCCCCCTATCTCCTATAAGAAAAAAGTCTTACCTCACAAATCTGGCTAATTCGACCATGTCATCTGCACTGGTTTGAACCATGCGAATCTGCTCAATAAGGTTCTAGAGATATTACGTATATCCGATCGAGATTGGTCGATCAATGTCCAATTATGGCGTAATTCTTCAGAAGACCTTGACAATCTCCCAACCTAAACTTGTTGGACCTAAAGGGCATGCTCTAACTCCTGAACCCTTATAGTCAAAGCTTCATTCTTAACCCTTCCTTCTTGAAGAAATTCTACTCGAGCTACCAAGCTTTTACTTCTTTTTTGATAAACCAATGCAATTGCCGGATTCTTAGTGAGTTTTTTTTTGTAGTAATCTCTACTTAAGCTTTCTAAGCTTCTAGTTATTGGTACGAGAGACAAGCTCAACTTTCTATTCAACTAGGGATTTGGTGATTCCTTAGTACTTTTTTGCTTTCTGAAGTGCCATGTAGTCTATCTTTAAGTCCTAAAGATCTTCATTGATGGCATTTTTTATCTTGACAAGGCTGTGTATCTGTTCATCTCAAATGTGACACTCATCTCTTATTGGCTCTTCTCTTCTTGCAACTGACGAATTCCTTTAGCAAAAATTATCCTTTCTTATGCAAACTCATGCTTGAGGATCTTAATCTCAAATAGAGGGTTATCTATCGAAACATGAGGGATTCCATTAGTAGGTAATAGTACGATATTATTAACTCATCTAACTGTCTAACCTTCATAGGTCAGAGTCAGTATTTTTTTTCAATATGATTCGATAGGTCTTTTGCCATGCATCAAAGATCTTTTACACCTTGCTTGTGTAACTATTTAAAATCTAGCATACAAAGCTCATGAGTAACAGAGACAAACTATTGGCAATAAATTGCTATAAAGCCATAAACAAAGCATAATCGATGCTTCCATATAGTTTGTTGCCAATAAATGGCTTGCACTTGTACACAATAAATGGCTTGCACTTGTATACAATTGGACCATGAGTGATCCATGTAATTGTGCAAGTCACTTCATTAGCATTCAAATCTTAGAACTTTGCAATCCATCGATCTTTGGTGCTATCTTATGGCCATTCTTTTTCTAAGAACTTGGTAAAAGGATTAAAATTCACTATGTATGGTTGTAGCAATCTTTTTCCCCAAAATAACTAAGGAACCATATATACGGCATTGATGACCATCCAATTAAGCATGCTTTGCCTTTTTTCTCTCCCAAAATTTAAGGATTGAATAGTCTTTGCTAAAATGGCAAGATCAAGAATGACTTCTTAACTTAGTTTTAAGCAAATATCTACTGATAACTTATGTGTCCCAAAGCCATTAGAAAAATGATTAAACAATAGATTACCATTAATCTTCTTCTCATCTGACTAAGTACTTATGGCAAATTTTAAATTTTCCCATGTGATACATGCACTATTCCCCGATATGAGTAGACAGGAGTCTGCCCAGTGTTGTTCGACTCTAAGCATACTAGTCAACATTTTCTTAAGGAGTACTGGTTTTGTCGACTTAGAGTAAATTTTCTCAAATTGGGCCCTTCTATATTAAGCATGGCTACATACTCTTCTGCAATAAGGACTAGATCATGCCCATTGAAAGTGAAACACTTATATGCAAGATATTAGAATTACATCATGGTGCATAGTAATTTGAAGTCGACTTTGACTTGAATTAATAGAGCAATATCCCTATAATCTAATACAAAGATTACCTCATTAGTCTCATCCCAACCATTCAACATATCTTTCAACTCCTGAAGATTGAACTACCAAAAAAACTATTTCAGCCTGTTCTAGGATTTTTAAGACATATCTGTGCTAGGAGGCTATCCCCATTCTCCTTGCTCTCTTTTTAACTTGATCTTGACTGTCTTAAAATCTTTGAAACCTTCACTTAATGCTTGTGCCATGGTAAAATACTTGTTTATAGATACTGCCCCTGAAACCAAATGCCCTGTGATAATATGACATGATGCATGTAACAAAGACAATAGCAAAAGAAACACTAAGATAGTAACATATTAAAGACAAGAAATAAATCAAAGACTAAAAATGCTCGATAGCATCGTGGTGCTTCAAGCTGAGCATGGAAAAAACATGGTCATAGTCATTTTGTTCGTTAAACCTGAACTTATGTAGATAGCATACCAGCATGTCCAAGATATACATGTCCCATTAGGATAAAGATCAATGTTTAAGACATTGATGATTCCTCCATCATTGTACAGTTAAAAGCTAATGTCAAGCCATCCATCGAACAGCATTACAGCTTATTCAAGTGTTTGCTCTTAGCGAGATAGCATGATGCCTCTAAGGATGTTAGGTACTTACTTATCATTGTCTAATGATTGTCAGGTATTAAGCCATTGGTTTGGCAGCATAACAGCTTAACCAAATAGGTTCGGTTGCTTGGGAGGTGATATCGAGTCTTGAAAGGGATACTAGGTGGCAACATTTGAATGTTATTTCTTATGAAAGGAAAAAAAAGGGAGTTAGCTATCGGTCAAACAGCATAACAACATGTCTCTATAGTATTATTACAATGGATGACAAAATTCAAGCGTGTTTGCTCATAACAAGATAACTTAATTCCTCTAAGGACATTAGGTACTCATTTATCATCGTCCAATGATTGATAAGCTCTAAGCCATTTGTTAGGTAGCATAATGACTTACCCAAGTAGGTTTGGCTCCTTGGAAGATGATATCAGGCCTCGAAAGGGATGCTAAGTGATAGTATTTGAATGTTTTCTCTTAGTGAAAGGAAAAAAAGGCATTAACTATCGGTTGGACAGCATAACAACATGCCCCATAGTATTATTACAATGGATGATATAATTCGAGGCGGGAAAGAAGGCATTGGTGATAATGTTTGTTCATCATCTATGCAACAAAGAAATGATGAAAAAGAGTAACAGGTAAAAAGTGTTTCCCAGAGTGTCTCATTCTTCGAGTCAATCTAATAGCACCTCAATATGGGCTAACATGGTTTGGCTCTTATGGCTGACTATATAAGGTTAAGTTGACTCTAAAAGGTTCCCAAATCACTCTTCCATCTGGTGGGGATAGTTAAGGCACCTCAATCCTAGGCCCATCATAGGTAGGTTCAATTTGGGTGGATGTATTTTGCTATGCCTATGTGGATAAAAAGAATACCATGAGAGCATAGGTACTTTACACCTCGAAAGATATTGCTAGCCTATGGGTAAAGAGGTGATACCATGGAGGACAATTAGCTCACTTTTACCTAATAAAGGTGTTATTCTCTATCCAAGAAAAGAACAACATTAAGTTTATTGCAAATGTGAATGCACAATGTGTGTCGAGGACATAATCAAATCTTTTTATTCACTACTTATTACCATTATACCAAAATTGTTGTATTCATTTTTTGAGTAGGAAGAAACCCTAGCAATCATGAGAAACACAAAGATTGATGGAAATAAATATCATGTACAAAGAAGATGAAGAAAGGGGATACAAATAAATAATGACTAAAATTAAGGGAAACCAAGAATCATAATAAAATTTAGCTAGTTGCAGGTCTAACTCTCAAAATCAGTCCCTAGTGGAGTCACCAGGCTATCATAACATGCCCCTTTATGTGGCATGCTACAACTTAAAAATGAAAAAGGGAAAGTGCTCACCTTTAGATCATCCCTTGATTAGGATTTGAATTAGGAATGATAGAGTGAAAGTCGAGGGGATGACCATTTGATGAATCGCTTATTCAACCAGTCTTGGATGATCATTACAAAATGACTATGACTTGGGGTTGCCACAGATCATTTTTGGCTAGATATGATGGAATACCTATTAAAGTAGTTACAAAACTCGAAACACTGATTTTATGAACTCATGTACCAAAGTTCATTTTAGAAGGGCTTGGGAGTCAGTTACACGTGGGGAAGGATTAACACCTAAAATTGGTACCACCTGGCCATAAATTATCAAAATCTTGATTTTCCATGATTTTTCATGTAATCATTATTTATATGTAATCTCCTTCTTATGAATGCAAATTTTTAAATATTAAATTTAGGTTTTTATAATAAAAGTTTAATTAATATTTCTCTATGCAACCTAGGAGGGAGGAGAAGCATAGAAGATATGGTAAAATGAGATCCAGATTGATTTAGAAAATGGTACTCTACGTCGAGCATTAGAAGGATACTAACACAGAAAATTACCTTGGGTTTAATGATATTTGATTTTTTTTGAAGAAAAATGTATTGGTAAGACATAAAGAAATATAATAAAAGTTTCATTAAAGATGAATACACGAAAACATAAAAAAGAAGGGACAGTCAGGATTTATCTCGTAATTGACCTCAGTCATTGATGAATAACTGATTTGACAATTTTAAGACGTGTTTGGATTCAATGGTCATCATAAGCACGAAACTTTTGATAAAAGGTCTAGGGAAGTGTGGAGGAGAGAAAACTTATATTTTAGATGTATTTTTGAAATGTGCGGTTAGAGTATCCCTCCGGAGAAAATAGGTTAGAGAATTCCCTTTAAAAAGTGGGATTAGAGTATCCCTTTAGAAAAATGGGTTAAAGAATCCCCTCAAGAAAAGAGATTTTGAATGATTTTTGAAAATCAAAATTTGTAATATTTTGAAGAAAATAAATTTTAGAGTAAAAAATATTTTAAATAGGAAATGAAAATTAATTTTGAAAATGTTTTTTGGGTTTTGATCCGAGCTTAAAAGGATCTACACCATGTGGGAAAACCATTGAATATATTTCGAGTCAGTCGAATGACCAAAAATGATGGTTCAGAAAAATCCAAAAAAACTTTTCTCAACTTTAAGAACAAGGTACATATTGCATTGCCCACTTTCCTGAATTTTTAGTGGTTTTCTCAGTTTGGTCCAATGATTTTTAGTGGCAAACAAGGTACTATTAGAAAAGTAACTCAATAAAGGTTAATGTAATCCTAGAGAATCGATTTCTAGGCAGAATTAATATTGGAAACTGGGTTTGAGTCACTACTGATAGGAAATGTAAAGAAAAGGGCTATAGACTTTGAAAAATTACCCTGGACTCAATTGGGATCATTAAATCACAAACAATACCTTTTTGAAAAGTAAATTTTATTAAAATTTTGGGAAAAATTTCAAAAAGTCCAAAAAATTCATTTGATGGGTCGGATTCGCCCAAACAAAATGTGAATTGTTGATTTCAAGGGTTATGGATAGCGAAGGTTCAAAAAAGCGTAACTTCTATATCGGAAAAGATCTAGTGGTAAACAGGATATCATTTGAAAGGTAATTTGTAGGCTTTTTCACAAAAATGCTAGAAAATTCCATAAAAATCATTTAGAGTTCAAAAATAATTTTTCAAATAGGGATCACTATGCTATCAGTACCACAATATGGGTTTCTTTGGGTTAAGGCTTTTATGGTCAAGTGTCAAAATGGCGAACATGCAAAAGTCCAATCACTAAGGTCAAAGGCAATAAAGTAACAGAACAATCCAACTTCCATAAAGTAGGCCACCGAACCATCTACTATCAACACTAATATTCATGGTAGGCTCGAAACAAGGCTTGAATTAAACATACAAAAATGTTTTTTTTTTTGTTTTGGATTAAAAATAGAATTTACTTGGCCTAGTGACGCCATGATTCCAAACATTTATGCTTGATATATCCCTAAGATTGGAGAACCAATACGTTGATAACTTTAAATCCATGCTAATCGTCATTGATTAAGGTTAGTATAGACTTAACTTGGGGATTTCTTTGAAAACAGATTTCTAAAAGCATCACAAAGGCCTTTCAACAAACATATGATGAACTAAACTAAGTGAAGATATGAAACATGAACAATCAGTCAAAACAGCAAGCTATCCATGCACTGCAACAAGGAAATCATAGTGAAAATGCATCCTAAAGCATGGCTAAGATCACAATATGTTAGGTTGAGCATTCACACATGAAATAAGCATGTTGAGATGAAGAAAAACATGAATGCATGAGTAGGGGCTGTTTTAATGTCAATAAGAAATATGGCATTCTAGTACATCAAAACACCATTAAATGACCAAGAAAGTCATCAAAATCTTAAGGCTACCACAAACAAAGCCACAATAATGCATGGATGCCCTAATAGGATCATACAAACATGGACGTTCACTAAAATGATGATGAAGAAAAACAAAAAATGAAAGGAAGAAAAGATAGAAATAACACCCGAATTAAAGCTTAAACTCCTAGTTATATCTTTAAACGATAATCTACCAATTTCTAGCTCACTTTCTTCCTTATCTTTGTTATAGATTAGCAATAAAGGAATGAAAAGAAAGAGCTTTTAGTTTTGGTGGCCATGAAGGATAGCTTTAAAGGTAGAGTTGAGGGAAATAGAAGGTTTTATAAGGGTTTTTGAAAGAATGGAAATAAAGGTATGGGAATGAAGTTTTTGGGAGAGCTTTAGATTTCTTTTAGAGGCTACTGAAAAAAAAGTTCTCCTCGCAGCTGAGTAAAAATTGGATTATATAGTGGATAATTTTGGCCATTAAGATACCTAGCAATGAGGGCATATAGGACTATTGGCATGTATAATATCATGACTCATTGTACCAGCATGATACCTTTTAGCATTTAATTGGTTGATCTAGATTCTTACAGGAAAAGAAACCATGCATTAGTTGATCAAATGAGTAATCTCAAGTTTGTCCTTCATAAAATCAGATCTGTCATGAAATACCATCATGCTAAGCTTAATAGGCCTTTCTTAAATGTATTAATCCAATGCTTGGAGCCTAAAACTTAAATCACATTATTTGTATGAAGTTATATCTGATATTGGATATTTTTTAGGCCAATGTCATGAACAAATTTGAGTTTTGAAGTCATAGTATAAGGGGTGGAAAAGTGTCTCAAATTAGGCCAACAATAGCCCTATGTATCAATACATTAAACTTTGTATTTATATATTGAGCAAAAAAACCCAAAAAGTTATTGAAAATTTAAATATGGTATCAATAAAAATCATGGTGTATTGATACTAGGAAGCCTATATCGATACATGCACTCCTGTATTGATATTTGTTGGCCAAACATTATGATTTTAGCTATAACATAACTCTGTGTTGATACAAACACCTTTGGTTTCAATACCATTGTTCAAGTATTGATACCATGCCCTTTGGTATCAATACAACTAGTAAGATTTTGGAATTTGAATGATATGGATCTTTGTATCGATACCTCACACCTATATATCGAGACATATATACAAAAATATGGATTTTTCTTACCTTTGACTCTTTGAACTCTTTACCTTAGTTAAGAATGGTGGGAACTTGACTCACGCTTCTTTGAATGAGCTTGATGGTACCTATGATAATGACTTATGATACTTTAAATATTGACCTAGGCAAAATAGGTGTCTACATTTTTCAATTTACTGATCCCGATTAAGTCTAGGGTAATTTTTCAAACCTTATAGCTCTTTTCTCTTACATTTGTCGTCAGCACTAACATACCCAATTTCAAAACTAATTTCATCTAGGAAGTGATTTTCTAGAAATTTTTAAATTATTTTTACATTAATCCCTATCAAGTTACCTTTCTTAAGTACCTCATTTGCCATTGGAAACCATTGGACCAAACCAAAATAAATTCAGGAAAGTGAACAATGCAATGTTGCCCCCAGTTTTTGCTAAACTTGACAAAATTTACTTGAAATTTTTTGAACCATTTTTTCTAGTCATTTGAAGGACTCGAAATGTATTCAATGGTTTCCCTCATGTTGGGTGTCATGAGTTATGGTGTAGGTCTCTTTAGGCTCAGTTCAAAACCCAAAAATGTTTTCAAAATTAATTTCCCTTTTCTATTTAAAGAAATTGGTTTTCCATTTTAAACTCTTGCTTCTTAAAAAAAATAAAAAAGTTTGATTTTCAAAAATCACTTAAAATCTCTCTTTTCAAGGGGATACTCAACCCCTTTTTTTGAGTAGATACTCCAAACTTTATTTTTTTGAGGAAATCTCTAATGTCGTTTTCTCCAAAAGGATACTCTAACCTTGCTTTTCAAAATACATCCAAAATCTAAGTTTTCTCTCCTCCATGCTTTTCATGCATAAGATGACCATCAAATCCAAACGCGTCTCGAAATTATCAATTCGGTTATTCCTCGATAACCAAGGTCAATTATAAGATATGTCTTAACTATCCCTTATTTTTTTATGTTTTTGTGTATTCATTTTTAATGCAATTTTTATTATATTTCTTTATGCCTTACTAACTCATTTCTCTTCTTAATGATGATTTGCATTCATGCTTTCAAAAACTCAAATTTCATTAAACTTGAATCAATATTCTATGTCAATATCCTTTTAGAGCTTGACATAGAGTATCCTCTTTAAAGTAATTCAGATCTTATTTTATCTAATCTACTTTATTTCTCTTCCCTCCTAGGTTGCATAAAGAGATATCAATTAAACTTTTTCATGAAAAACTAGATTTAATATTTTAAATTTAAAATCTATAAAAAAGGGATTTCACATCAATAATAACCACATTAAAAATCAAGGAAAAATAAGACTTTAATAATTTATGGCTAGATAGTACCAATTTTGGGCATCATGGGGTTGCTAATCTTTCCCCATATGCAATTGGCTCTCGAATGCTTTTAAAATGAACTCTGGTGTATGCAGTTCAAAAAATCAATGTTTCAAGTTTTGTAACTCAAAATCTCTGATTTTAATAGGTATCCGATCATAGCTTGCGCAAAATGATCGATGGGGAGTGTAGGTCATGGTCATTTCTAAGGATTGATTGTGTGAGCAATTCGTCCAATGGTTCTCCCCTCGATTTTCACTTATCCTGCCTAATCAAACTCCTAATCAAGGGATGATTCAATGGTGAGCCCCTTCATTCTTTTTTCTTTTCGAGTCATAGTGTGTCACACAAAGAGCACATCGCAATATCTTGGTGACGTCGCTGGAGATATCATTTAGAGAGTCAAGCTTGCAACTAGCTAAATTTTATTGGATTTTTGATTTCCCTTAATTTTAGTCATTATTTATTTGTAATCCATTGTCTTCGTGTTTTCTGTATATCACATTTATTTGCCATTACTCTTTTTGTTTTTGTGTTTTTTATGATTGGTAGGGCTTTCTCCTGCTAAAAAAAATGAATGCGATAGTTTCTTTAAAATGGTAGTAAATAGTAAATAAAGAGGTTTGATTACTTCCTCAACAAACATCGTGCACTCATATCTGCATTAGACTGTTAGCAGTATGTTTTTTGGAGAGAGAATAACACCTTTGCTAGGTAGAAGTGAGCTAAGTGTCCTTTGTGGTATCTTTTCTTTACCAGTAGGCTAGTAATATCTTTCAAGGTGTGAAGTATCTATGCTCCTATAGTATTTTTTTATCCGTATTGGCATAGGAAGATACATCCACTAAATCGAACTAGTTCCAGCAAGCCTGCAATGGGCCTAGGATTGGGGTGCCTTAGCTATATTTACCAGACAAAGAAGCAATTTGGGAACCTTTTAGAGTCAACTTAACCCTATACAGTTAGCTATAAATGCCAAAACCATGGTAGGCCATACCAAAGTACTGCTAGATTAACAAACTTCTTACCTATTACTCTCTTTATCATTTCTTTATTGCATAGATGATGATGAATGAACATCATCACTAATGCCTTCTCTCCTACCTCGAATTATGTCATCCATTGTAATAATGCCATTGGGCATGCTGTTATGCTATTCAACCAATAGCTAATGCCATTTTCTTTTCCACAAGAGATAACATGTGAATGTCATCACTTGGTATCCTACTCAAGGCTAGTATCACCTCTCAAGAAACGTAACTTATCTAGGTATGTCATTATGCTATCTAACTAATGGCTTGAAACACGTTAATCATTAGACAATATTAAGCAAATGTTTATGTTCATAATATCCTTAAGGGCATTAAGTTATCTCACTGTGAGCAAATACCAGAACAAACCATCATGCTATCTGATGGATGGCTTGACATTCGCTTGTAATTGTATGGTGATGAAAGAATCATCATTGTCTTGAGCATGATATTTATTCCAATAGGACACCTCTATCCTAGACATGCCAATATGTTATTCACATAAGTCTACTTTGATGAGCAAAATGACTATATCCATTTTTTCCATGCTTACTCTGAGGCAGCCTGATGCCATCGATAATTTTTATTCTTTGATTTATTTCTTGTCCTCAATTATTACTAACTTAGTGTTTCTTTTGTTATTGCCTTTGCTACATGCATCATGTCATATCATCTCGAGACAGTTGGTTTCAAGGGTAGTGTCCATAGACAAGTATCTTACCATGGCACAACCACTAGCTAAAGGTTTCAAGGATTTTGAAATAGTCAAAACCAAGTTAAAAAAGGAATAGATAGTAGGGATAGTCTCTGGCTTAGATATATCTCAAATATCCCAGAATGGGCTGAAATGGTTTTTGAGCAATTCAATCTTCAAGAGTTGAGAGATATGAGGAATGGTTAGGATGAGACTGATAAGGCAATCTTCGCATAAGATTATAGGGATAGTGCTCTATTGATTTAAGTCAAAGTTAACTTTAGATTACTACATGCTACGATACAATTATGGAATCTCGCATATAGGTGTTTTATTTTCAACAGGCAAGATCTAGTCCATACTATAGAAGAGTATACTGGCATCACTATCATCAGAAGGGCCCATTTAATAAAATTTACTCCAAGTTGGCAAAACCTATGCCCTTCAAGAAGAAGTTGGCCAGTATGGTCGAAGTTAGGGAATACTAGGTGAACTCACATCTAATCAAATCAGGGAATAGTGCATGTATCACACGAGATAGTTTAAAATCTACAAAGAATACTTAGTTAGCCAAGAAGAAGATTCGAGAAGCTTTCACATTGGCAATTTATGGTCTGATCATTTTCTGAGGGCTTTAGGACAAATAGAGGTTGTTATGGTGGATATTTGCTCAAAGGTAAGTTATCGCATCAATCTTGCTCTTGCCATCTTAGTGGAGACTATCTAGTCCTTAAATTTTGGGAGGATAAAAGCTAAAGCATGCTTCATTGGATGCTTATCAATGTTGTATGTATAGCTCCTTAGTCATTTTTGGGGTAACAGTAGCTACAGCTATAAATGCCAAATTTTAGTCTTTTCACTAAGTTCTTAAAAAGGGATGGCCATAAGATACCACTAAAGATCAATGGATTGCAAAGTTTTGAGATTTGAATGCTAATGAAATGACTTAGATAGTTCCATGGATTATTCCTAGCTTGATTGTGTACAAATGCAAGCCATTTCATTAGATACCTCTTAATGGATTATAGGGAGTATTTGTTATGCTTTGCTTATGGCTTTACAACAATTTGATTGCCAATAGTTTGTCCTTATCACTAGTGAACCTTATCCTCTAGAATTTAAATATGGAAGGGATGGCTACATAAGGCAGGTGCAAAAGATCTTTGATGCATGGCGAAAAACCTACCGTACCGTATTGAAAAGAGAGAAAACTATGACTTCAACCTATAAAGATTGGATAACTAGGCAAGTTAATGACACCATATTGTTGCCTACTAATGGAATCCCTTATGTTTCGATAAATAACCCTCCATCTGAGATTGAGATCCTAAAGCATGAGTCTGCATAAGAAAAAGTAGGTTTTACTAAAGAAATTCATCAGTCGCAAGAAGAGAAGAGCCAATAGAACCATGAGTGTTAAGTTTGAGAATGGTGGATATGGGACCTTATGAAAAACGCCATCAACGAAGATCTTTAGGATTTGAAAAAAGGACAACATGGCACTTCAAAAGGTAAAGAAATATCAAGGAATTGAAAAATCCCTAGCCGAATAGAAAGCGAAGCATGTTTCTCTTACCAATTACTTAGTGGCTGGAAAGGCTCAGATGAAGACCAGTATGGAAAAACTCAATAAGATTCACGCAATTGCATTAGTTTATCAAAAAAGAAGAAAAAGCCTAGTAGCTCAAGTATAAGTTCTTCAAGAATGAAGGGTTAAGAATAAAGCTTTGACTACTAGGGTTTAGGAATTGGAGCATGCCTTTTAAGTCCATCAAGATTACATTGAGAGATTGTCAAGATATTCTAAAGAACTATGACATAATTGGATCTTGATCGACCAATCTCAATCAGAGTATAAGGAACGTCTCTAAGACCTTACTAAATGTAGGCTTGCATGGTTCAAACTAGTGTAGATTACATGGTCAAATTAGCCAGAACTGTAAGGCTAGACTTAATTCTTATAAAAGAAAATGGACAAAAGTTGTTAAACCTTTTAGAATTTGTAATAAATAGTGTAATCGCGTGCAATAATTTCAAAGTTGATTGCTTTCAAACTTGATGGGCTGTAATTAATGCTTTGTTCGAATGGAAGATACTTATTCTTGACCTGTTGCTTTGCATACATGTTTTAATATGTTTAATCATGTTATTTCTATTTATATAACATTATCATATCTATGCATACATCATATTCATCATATCATAATAAGTCTAATCTGACATCACTCTAAAGTGAAAAGGTCTTCAAAACACATAATCAAAAGGCAATGGAAAATGATCATCGAGCTTATGTCATAAGGCTTAAAGTTATGCATCAAAAGGCTTAAGAATAAATGCTTTATAAAACTGATAAGCTACAAAATCAAGTTGCTGAATCAATGAAATTATTGGCTACTGCCTTAAAGGATAAAAGGCAAGCAAGTACCACTGATAAAGTAAGGAACCAACCAACCCTGAAGTTAATCTGAATGAAGTGATTGAGGTCATTAATACTCCTAAAAAGGCATTCCAAGAATAGCCACCCCTAAGATCTTTAGGATTTGAAAAAAAAGACAACATGGCACTTCAAAAGGCAAAGAAATATCTAGGAATTGAAAAATCCCTAGCCGAATAGAAAGTGAAGCATGTTTCTCTTACCAATTACTTAGTGGTTGGAAAGGCTCAGGTGAAGACCAGTATGGAAAAACTCAATAAGATTCACACAATTGCATTGGTTTATCAAAAAAGAAGAAAAAGCCTAGTAGCTCAAGTACAAGTTCTTCAAGAATGAGGGGTTAAGAACAAAGCTTTGACTACTAGGGTTTAGGAATTGGAGCATGCCTTTTAAGTCCATCAAGATTAGGTTGAGAGATTGTCAAGATATTCTAGAGAACTATGACATAATTGGATCTTAACCGACCAATCTCAATCAGAGTATAAGGAACATCTCTAAGACCTTACTAAATGTAGGCTCGCATGGTTCAAACTAGTGTAGATTACATGGTCAGATTAGCCAGAACTGTGAGGCGAGACTTAATTCCTATAGAAGAAAATGGACAAAAGTTGTTAAACCTTTTAGAATTTATAATAAATAGTGTAATCGGATGCAATAATTTCAAAGTTGATTACTTTTAAACTTGATGGGCTATAATTAATGCTTTGTTCGAATGGAAGATACTTATTCTTGACCTGTTGCTTTGCATACATGTTTTAATATGTTTAATCATGTTATTTCTATTTATATAACATTATCATATCTATGCATACATCATATTCATCATATCACAATAAGTCTAATCCGACATCACTCTAAAGTGAAAAGGTCTTCAAAACACATAATCAAAAGGCAATGGAAAATGATCACCGAGCTTATATCATAAGGCTTAAAGTTATGCATTGAGAGGCTTAAGAATAAATGCTTTATAAAACTGATAAACTACAAAATCAAGTTACTGAATCAATGAAATTATTGGCTACTGCCTTAAAGGATAAAAGGCAAGCAAGTACCACTAATAAAGGTAAGGAACCAACCAACCCTGAAGTTAATCTGAATGAAGTGATTGAGGTCATTAATACTCCTAAAAAGGCATTCCAAGAATAGCCACCCCTAACA
The DNA here is from genome assembly GCA_038381835.1 of Adansonia madagascariensis. Classification (NCBI taxonomy): domain Eukaryota; kingdom Viridiplantae; phylum Streptophyta; class Magnoliopsida; order Malvales; family Malvaceae; genus Adansonia; species Adansonia madagascariensis. Next base: position 16,168 of record JBBYHL010141514.1, on the reverse strand, counting down.
GCATCGATCCCACCTGCTCAACCATTCATCCATATAAACTGTATGGAACCATATCTAGCTCAAGAATATCATTGCGTGAATATGGGGTCATAACCAATAAATCTTTTAGTTTCAAACCTCAGTGAAAAAATAGAACTAGAAAAAGTAGTTGGTTCAAAATGTGCCGACGCTATTGAAAATGAAAGTAAGTACAAGCTATTGGAGAAACACCTCAAGGCTGTAGAAGAAAGTGACATACTTAGAATTGTGGATGCCAAATCCTTAGGGATAGTTTCAAACCTTGTCATCTCATTAAAGTTCAAAGTATCAGATTTTGATAAATACAATGGAATTATGCACCCTACTACACATATCCTTATATATTGCCGAAAGATGATCAGACATGAAGACAAGGAAAAAGTATTAATACATTGTTTTCAAGACAACTTAACTATGGCAGTTGCTCATTGGTATATAGAGCTTAACCCAATCAAAAATTCAGTCATAGGCAGATTTGGCTTGAACATTCCTTGATCAGTATAAGATATATTCAATTAGGCTCTATATCGTCTTTCTCTATTGAACATGGAAAAAAAACTACCCAAAACATCAGGCAGTACACCTAAAGGTGGCAAGAAGAGGCGTTACCCTCCATTAACTGATAAAAAGATGATAGTCATGTCTGTCAACACCTTGTAAGCTCCTTAGTACAAGAAGTTAAGAGGGAATGCTACAAAAAATTTCATTAATATTGGATATCTAAAGAAATGATTGATAATGCCATAAAGACCAACAAGATATTAGAAAGGGAATCCTTTAGCTTTACCAAGAAGTCTACTGCCAAAGGCAAAGAGAAGAAGGTAAACTCTATTAGCAAAAGCCCTGCCAAGATCATTTAGAATCTTTATTCAATATTGAGTTTATGTTTCCCTTGCATAGCATATCTTGCTTTTAACCTCTATGTCTCAGTACCACAATGAGTATACTCTACTAGATTAACCCCTCATGAGTCTTTCATCAAACCCAGGTCAAAATTCTATTTAGAACACATCATTTCACAACCAAAGTAACCTTAGAGCACTAAAAGGGAAGAGATCTTCAAAAAATAGGTTTTTATGGTCGATAATTAATCAAATCTATTTAAATGCATCAACAAGCACCTTAGGAAATAGAGCATTTAGATTTGCTTCCTTATTTGTATAAAGAGATCTATGCTCGCTTACTAATAGGTCAATTGGTAGTTAAGTATTTATAACTCCAAGGTCACCTCCTTATCCTAAATTGTATGATGAGAATACCATGCTAAAGGACAAGGTCATAGCATTAAAATTGCACTTCCTTTAAAAGAAAAGTTTAAAGCCTATTTAAAAGGGAAGTGATCAAAATCGAGTAAGGGGTAGGGCTTAATGTTGGATCAAAAGTAAGAGTAGAAGCTATAAATGATAGGAAGCATTATTAGGCCAAGAAAAATGTCATAAAGGTTAAAATGCTAATAAGCAATGTTTGAAAGGCACTCATAAAGGTCTAGTTAGTCTCAGAAGGTTAATATCAAGATGAAGAGCTTGCCAAATCCTGCTATTGCTACTGTGGATAGAGGCACAACATTATTAAGAATTCTTAAGATTAGTTCAAGAGATGATGGGCCATTCAGAAATTGAGTTCTATGAAGAATGAGAGGAAAACATGGATATTTCCATGAATGCTATAGAAAAGGATAAGAATGTCCCTCTCTATGGAGTCGAAAGATCATTGATCCTATTTGCCAATCATCTAGATACCAAAATTATGCCTATGCAACCTATACAAAGTAGTGATTACTAGGAATCTAGCCAACAAATAACCATCATTGACCTCACAGGTGTAAGCCATCAACTCATAGTGGCAAATGTTATGCCTTAACTGTACCTGAAGTCAAAGTTAACAAAGAGAATATTCCCTCAACAATTCACACACAAAAGGAAGTAAGGAAACAAGCAGATTTAAAAACAGTCAAAGAATTAGTAAGCAAGAAAGAGGCTATGAAATTTTTTAAATTCATCAAGCAAATGAATATCGCATTTTTAATTAGCTAAACAGGCAACCCACTAAGATATATGTGCTATCATTGCTCTTAAGGTTTGAATTTTATGGAAAAGCTCTATTCAAGTTCTTGAATGAAGCCTATGCCTCACCTGACATTCTGATAGGCCAAGTGGATTGTTTAGTGAGCAATACTACAATTACATATCTTTTGTTGTTGATGAAATACTTCATGGAGGTAGGAGAACTATGAAGCTCTCCACATTACCACCTATTGTAAGAAAACAAGCTACCAAAAGTTCTTATCAATAATAGTAAACCTTAAACATAATGCCTTCGATGTGCTTAAACAAACTTTGTATTGACATTTCCTATGTCAAGCTTAGCTGCACAATGGTGCAAGCATTCAATGGAATATGTAGAGCAGTTATTGGGAATATCACTATCCAGCTCTAGATAAGGCCATGCACATATGAAGTAGTTTTCATGTGATGGACATTGCTCCATCATACAATTGCTTGTTGGGGAGACCTTAGATCCATTCTGGAGGGTAATAGCATTTTTATTGCACTAGAAGTTAAAATTTATCAAAGAAAATAAAATTGTTAGTATCGAAGGCAAGAAAGATATTAATGCCACCACTTTCATGATGCCCTTTATTTTAAGCTCGATGAAAGTATGGTGGAATCCTCTTTCCAATCATTTGAGTTTGTTGATGCCACTTGTGTCAAAAAAGGCTTTCCCATGGTTAACCTTTATCTATCAAAAAGCGCTTACATGACTTTCAAGTTACCTATCGGTAAAAGTGCCCCAGCTAAAAAAGAACTAGGAAAACATCTACAAGGGATCTCTAAAGCTTTGAAAGTTGCCTATCAAATTGACAAGAAAGGTCCAGGATTTAAGCCTAATGCCCACCAATAGAAAAGACAAGCTTAAAAAGTACAGAAAAAAAGAATGGCCTCTAAAAGGTCAAGATTTGGAATATGAACCAATGATGCTGGCACTGCTATGAGAATGTTTTCATTCAAAAGGATACATCAATTTAAATTAGGGAGGAACTACTGGGTTAGATGACGTAATGGTTATTTTGAGCAAGACATTCAAAGACTTCTTTATAACATAATCGATGAGTTGGGAACTTCAGCTACAAACCATGAGACTGATATATGCACTCTAAGATTCATTCTAAGCATTTGGACTGAAACAGAGATTCCTATAATATTTAGATCTAATTCGAAGTAATGCTATAAACTAAACCTACATGCTTTTGCCTAAAAACATTGTAGCATCCTTTGTACGAGCGTACTTTTATCAAACATTAATAATAAAATTGACTAAGCATTTTGTACTCTATTACTCTATCTCTTGTGTCCATCATCATATTTCTTGTCAAATCCTTAGACTTTTTTTCTTCTTTTTGTATATTTTTCCACCGATATTGTTTTTCTTTATTTTTTTAGGCATCCGGATGAAAATGACATGAATGTTCCTACTAAAATTTTAAAAATCAATATTGAGTAACCAATCTACACTAGTGAGGTTAAATCTGTAGAGGATTTTAAGGAAAACACCATGTTACTCAATTTGTTAAGACTAATTAAACATGAAAAGAAACAAACCTTGCCTAATGAGAAGCCTATAAACCATGATCCTCGGGACGAGAAAGATGAGAAAGAGGCCAAGATAGAACTATAAACCCATCAACTTGGACCAAATTGATCAACCTTCTTCAAGAACACCAGGATGTCTTCACCTGGTCCTACCAAGACATGCCTAGTCTAAATAACATCATAGTGGTTCACAAACTTCCCTTAAAACCCAAGTGCAAACCCGTACAATAAAAACTTAGGAGAATAAAATCAAAGATACTTCTAAAGATTAAAAAAAAAGTAAAAAAGCAGTTTAACATGGGATTTCTCAAAGTATCTAAGTTTCTTGAATTTGTAGCCAGCATTGTCCTGGTCCCTTAAAAATATGGTAAGGTACAAATATGCATAGACTATAAGGACTTAAACCAAGCTTGACCTAATGATAATTTGCCTTTACCTCACATCAATACCCTAGTAGACAATACCACCAAAATTCTTTATTTTCTTTCACGGATGGATTTTTAGGCTACACATGGCATCGAAGACATGCAGAAAACCACTTTTGTGATCTTGTAGGGTACCTTTTATTACAAGATTATGCTTTCAGACTCAAGAACATTGAGGTAACTTACCAAAAGGTAGTGGTGACATTATTCTACGACCTCATGCACAAAGAAATAGAGGTCTATGCCGATGATATGATTATTAAATCCTCAAAAGAGATTAAGCATGTCACCAACCTTCGTAAACTCTTTAAATGACTTTGCAAATATCAACTAATATAAATCCAGCTAAGTCTACCTTTATTTTTACCTTCGACAAGCTATTAGGCTTCATTATGAGTGAATGAGGAATTTAGGTTGATCTTAAAAAAGTAAAGGCTATCTAAAACCTTCCACTACATTGTACTCAAAAAGACGTAAGAAGTTTCCTCAGGGGACTAAACAATATAGCTAGATTCATATCCCAGTTAACTAACAAATGAGATTTGATCTGTTGCCTACTCCAAAAATAGAACCTCGGTGAATGGAATGATAAGTACCAACAAGCTTTTGACAAGGTTAAGTGTTACTTGTTGAGCTCAGCAGTGCTTGTACTGTTGGCATGCAATCAGCCACTAATCTTATACCTGTTAGTTTTTGACAAGTCTATAGGTTGTGTACTAGGTCAGCATGATGAGTCGAGAAAGAAAGAACAAGGAATATACTATCTAAGCAAGAAATTCATAGAGTATGAAAATAACTACTCCATAATCAAGAAGTTATGTTGTGCTCTGGCTTAGACAACTTGAAGGTTAAGGTAATACATGTTATATCACACATATAGTTGATTGCCAAACTGGATCCTATCAAATACCTTTGTGAAGCTCCTACTTTGTCAAAAATGTTGGGATGGTGGCAAGTCTTGCTGTCTAAATATGACATTATTTATGTGAGCTAGAAAGCCATCAAAGGTAGCGCAATAGCTAAATTCTTAGCAAGCCAAGCCAAAAAGGATAATGAACTATTAGATTTCAAATTCCTAAACGAGGACCTAATATGTTTATTAAAAGTAGAGGATGGTATCGATTGCAGCCAAACTTGGAAAATGTATTTTGAGGGAGCTTTAATCGCATTGTGGCATAGAATCGGGGTTATTCTGATCTCACCAAATAGAAATTATTATCCCTTCACCACCAAAATAAACTTCGATTACACGAACAACATAGCGAATATGAGGCATCTTTATTAAGGCTCTTGGTGTCCATTGAGAAGGCATTAGAATTTTATGAGTGTAAGGGGACTCTGCCTTGCTAATCTATAAACTCATAATGGGAAACTTGGAATGTTAAGATATTCCAATGCAAAAGGCTAATCAATGAACTAAAACAATAATTCAATAAAATCAGCTCCCAGCATTGACCTCGAGAAGAAAACCAGGTGGCAAATGCTCTGGCAACCTTAGCCTCTATACTTGAAGAACCCATGAGTTAAAAGTCACATCTATCCTGATAAGTATTCACAAAGCTTTCGCCTATTGCTATAGCATAGAAGAAGAAAGGGATGGCCTGCCATGGTACAATAACATTCTTCAGTACATTCAAGACCAACAATACCCAGAGCATGCTATAGAAATTGACAAGCAAACTATTCAAAGAATGTTTACAAGTTTCACTTTGGATGGTGAAGTCCTTTACCAGAAAAGCTAGGATCAAACATTACCCCAATGTATAGACACTTTTAAAGCTAAGAGAATTCTAGAAGAGGTCCATGAAGGAATTAATGGTACACATGCTAACGGACATAAAATGGCAAAGCAATTAATGAGGTCGGGGTTTTACTAGTTGACACTCAAAAAAAAAACTGTATTGACTATGCCCACCATTGTCACAAATGCCAAATCTATGCAGACAAAATCCACATCCTACCTTTACCCTTGCATGTCATGACGACTCTATAGCCTTTCTCTATATAGAGCATGGATATGATTAGACCCATCATTCCCAAAGCTTCGAATAGGCATCGCTCTATCTTGGCTGCTATGGATTATTTCACCAAATAGGTATAAGCGACCTCATAGTCCAACATCACTAATTTATTGTATGCAAGTTTATGAAACGGGACATCATTTATCGATATGGACTCCCAAACATATTGTCACAGATAGAGCATGGATATGATTAGACCCATCATTCCCAAAGCTTCGAATGGGCATCACTCTATCTTGGCTGCTATGGATTATTTCACCAAATAGGTATAAGCGACCTCATATTCCAACATCACTAATTTATTGTATGCAAGTTCATGAAATGGGACATCATTTACCGATATGGACTCCCAAACATATTGTCACAGATAATGCGTGAACTTGAACAACAAAATGATGGAAATAATTTGTTCCCAGTTTAAGATCAAGCACAACAATTCGATGCCATACCATCCAAAAATGAATAGGACAGTTGAAACAACCAACAAACATTAAAAAGTAGTAAAGAAAATGGCCAAAACTTATAAAGATTGGCATGAGAAGCTACCCTTTTGTGCTGCATGCCTATTGCACAGTAGTTCAAACTTTTACTGGAGCTACCCCATTCTCTCTAGTCTACAAGATGGAGGCAGTCTTGCCTATCAAAATCAAAATCCTTTCACTCAAGATCTTGATGGAATCACAGCTTGAAGAAGCATAGTGGGTCAAAAATCGATATGAGCAACTTGTAGGAAAAACTAATTAGATGTGCAGTGAAATTTTTAAAAATTTTTAATATGATCATACTATATCATGTTGTTATATACAATAAAACCATCTTAATCAGTTACCTGAGTTGCAGATCTAAAGATGCCATCCAAGAATTCATAGATCCGTGAGAAAGCTTCAACCATTATTCTCCAATTCCTAGATGGTGAAGTATGTGGGCACTCTTTATCTCGATCAACTTCGGATTCATATGGCTTGATTCTTCTTAATGACCACCTTGTGCCACCAAGTTTAAAATCATGAGATATTGTGATTAGAAACCTCCAGGTCTGGCACCAAAGTCTAAGACAAAACCTTAGGCATAAGCCTTTTATTTATATTAGGTAACAAAATAGCCCTAATTTTAATTTTTTTAACTAAAATAATTATTTTATTAATTCCATAAAACCCATATGTGGCACCAACCCTAGTATAGGTGCCCACTATAATTTGCCCCAAACCTTAATGTCCATAAACAATATTTTTGGCCCAAATTTATTTTATGAAATTTAGCTTATTTAATCTAAATATTAGTTAATTCTGATTAAATTGTTAATTTTACTAAGCCCAATAATTTTCCATAACTTCAATTCTAATTTGAAATAAAATCATGGCAATTTTATTCAAATAGAATAATTATGTTTTAATTATCAAAATAAAATTAACTATAATAAAATAATCAATTCAACGTATATTAATATTAATAAATAAATAAATAAAAATTTGAATTTATTTAGAGGATTATCCATGTTTAATTTATAAATAAATATTTAAACAAGTCTTAATAGATATTAAATTAATTATGTAAATAATTAATTTCCCATATATATTTAATTTAAATTAATTCTCATATTTTTATCAAAAGATGAATATAATTAATTTAAATTACTCATTCTTGGATAAATAAAAATTTAATCAAAGTAAATATCTATTCAAAATAAATAATACCAAAAAAATCATTTTCCTTTATTTACTGAAGAAAATGCCAACAATCCTAAGGTGAGTGAACCCAGTGTTCCACTTTACCATATTAAGAATCTTTCATCTCTAGATATTTCGATCAATAACCAACTATTAAGGAATTATGTTGAGCTAGTGGAGGGACTAATTAGACTTATATAGTTAGGCTCCAATAATCTAAGTATTAATTATTCTATCTTGAATAATTAATAACATGACTATTAATCTTAGAGTCATACCACTAAAGACCTAAGATTGCACTCCCAATTATGTACCATATTATGTAAAACTTATAAATAGTCTTTTTGTCCAATGACCTTGCCATTTGTGTAATATCCTCATATGATATTCGTGATCAACTTACGGTTAAAAGTTTGTTTTACCTACTTGATCACCTTATCTTAAAGTTCCATTATACTCTCTATGTGAAATGATTCTTCACAACTTATGAACAATTTATCATTTGACATATAAATAATTGAGGCTTTGTCCATTTTCACTATACCATATATGCCTTTTAGGAGGATAATCTTAACTATTTATAGGAGCTATTATTCCATATCTATAAGTAAAGCTTTCATCGAGTATAAGTCATATGTCCAATAAACCTATCTAGTAGCTTACTACCTTGAGATACTTTAGCCTTTAGAACATGGAGTCAATTACTCACTCAAGATTAAGGTAATTACACAATGAACGTTAAAAATGAATTAATCCATGTAAATGGACTAATTGCACTTTGGTCCAATTCAATATATCATCACCTCTAGGTAATATATCTATGTCTCTACTTAAGAGTCAAACTACTCTAGATAACCAAGATAAGCCATATCTCTACTTGGATTTATACAACATAATAGTCTTAAAATAAATTAATTGCTCACATTAACCCCATAGATTATGGACTACCCATTTAGACTACTTACCTTAGAATGTTGTCTGCCTACATAAAAAGTCCATTATATGCAATATTTTAATGGTATAAACAAAAGTAGTCAATGAGCCATATTTGCTCACATTTACTTTAACATGTAAAGTTAAATAAGGATGGAATAGCAATCATATAATGATAACTCCAATATATATATATAAATAGTTAGTTCAAATTAATGAAATACATCAAAATCTCTTTCATTTTTAGGGCATTCCTAACACAACTTAACCTCATCAACGAGAAGAGGGTCAAAGCTATATATCATGGACAAATATATGAAAACCATATGATGAGAGCTTATAGCAAAAAAATCTATCCTCATCAACCTCGAGAAGGAGACTCAGTGCTTAAAAAAATCCTCCTAATGCACAAAGATACTCGAGAAAAATGGACCCTAAAGTGGGAAAGTCCTTATGTGGTTAAACGAGCTTTCTTTAGTGGAGTGTTGATTTTAATTAAGATGGATGGCAACGACTTGCCCAACCTTGTCAACTTTGATTCAATCAAGAAGTATTACGCCTAAGAAGGCCTTTTGAATGGAAACATACAAAGGCATCCTCATCTAAAAAAAATCTTGGATAACAACCAAAATGGTATCTAAGGAAATAAATTTGCTTAGGTTAAAAACCTAGAAAGACAGCTTAAAGAACCAAACTTTACCTTTGTCTGAACCTAATTAAGACAAATACTAACCTAATAAAACCATTTTCTATCACAATACTAAAATTTGACCCAACCTAGTTATCCTATCTCAAATTTACCAAACACCCTTTTGCCCAATCTTGGAGGAAAAAAGGCAATATCTACCTTGGCTTGGGCAATTACCATGGGGCAATCCGAGATGAATCACTCATTCGAGTTAATCATAAATGACTATTTATTTGGATCTGCCACCAATCTGTTTGGGCTAGGTAAGATTGGTCACCTATCGAAGTTTGTATTTTGAGGGTTATGAAACCAAGAAAACCAACTCTAAAGTCCACAATTATACCAGAGATCATATAAAAGCCTCCAGAATCGATTAAATTACAAGTAAGAATCGACTTTCTCATCCAAAAATCGATACCTTATTAATTGCATATTAACTTGAATTTTAATTTTTATCCAGTTTCAACATATGGCATTTAATTTCAATTCCCAAAATAATATTTTATGAAACCAATTTATTATTCCATGTCAAGAAAATCAAGTTTTTAAAATTTTTGAAAAATAAATCTCCTACACACCCCACCAGAGGACCAATGGAACATGAAATTTTTTCCTCATTCTCTTTTGTATCCGACTGGAAAACCAGAGGAACACAAAAGGTTTAAAAAAATCAAAATAACTTTCGCAACCTGCCAGAAGGCTAGAGAAATGTAAAAGGTTTTAATTTTTTAGAATTGATGAATATCTCGATTTTCACTTTGAAAATGATATCTTGTTATTAAAATAATCCATAGAACCCCTTTCATATTTTGGGAGAAATTTTACTTATTATTTTAAGTTAGAGACATTGTCTTAATGTTCTAAAATATAAATAAAAATATTAATAGAATATCCTAAGACCCAAAAGTAGTCTAAAATGAAGAATCTATCCCCAATGTGTACCTTCAATATGAAAGTATCCCAGTAATCACATAAGACCTGGTCTTAATACAAAATTACCAAAATGCCCCTAGGATATACCTTTGACATGAAAGCTTTCGATAAGCCTAAAGGACACGAAACAAGATCACATAAGGGTGAACCTATTCTAAATACACACATTTGTCATGGAGACTATAACAATCTCGGTTCTAAGGAAATTAACAAGTTGCCTCTAAGGTATACCTTCGACATGAAAGTATCCCGGTAATCCTAAAGGACTCAAAAAGGTGAGTACTGATGATTTATACCCTAAATGGGTAGTTTGGATATCAAAGTGACCTAAAATGCAAATAAGTCTCTAAATTTATCAAAATTGCATATCGTACCCTAACAAAGAACTGAAAGAATACGAAAGTTATTTATATTTTCAACATCCAACTAAGGGACCAGTGGAATGCTAGAAATATTCAAAAATTACCAAATACCCTAAATAAGAATTTAATGTGCAATGATCATTTTAACTCTAAAGTGAAAGCTTTCCTAATGGTCCCTAAACATTCCTAAATTTGCAAATTGGTCCCTACATAATTAAAACATCAAATTTGTTGAAATCAACATAAAAATTGCATCCAAAATTCACTAACAAGGTTTGGCCAAACCTGAATGGTCTTTAAATAAATTTTTAAATTTTCAATTTAGTCCCTAAACATCATAAAATTAGAAAATAACATTTAAAACATATAAAAAAAATTAACCAATCACACTTAAAAATTCAGCCAACATGGATCTACCCATCCATGGCCCTAAAAAGTTTTAGCAAATTATTTTAAACTCTATAAAATTTTTAAATAAGACAATATAGTCTAAAACCCAAATAAATCAACATGAAAACTTAACTAAGCAACATCATTATATTCGGCCATCAGAAGAAAGACAAGAAAAGCATTATTATTTTATATTATTTTATTTTTTTAACACAAGTCACAAATATCAAAACAAACTTGCATCATCAAACCTAAATACGCAAAAAGCAAAAGGGATCATAAAGAATATATCAAAATGTACCATCATAATCACCATGAAAGTAGCAAAGAAAAGACCATAACATCATATACATAATATAGTAACATTATTTCCATAATAAACATGTAGCATAATGAAGAAAATCAAACTATTTTAACAACAATCAAATATAACAACTAAAACAAAAAAAAAATGATCATAGCCTTCAGACTTGGCCATTAAAATGGAACCAAACCCATGAGCTCAAGCTACCAATAGGCTTATTAAATGGAAGAAAAATAAATGAAATGAACAAAAATCAAAGCTTTTAGAAGCAAATATACCTTAAGAGCTTTAGAAATTTTGAAAATAAATATATCTTTAGAATTTTTTGTGTTTTTTCTTAGCAAATGCCAAATCCCCCTACTTGAAGTTTTCTCGCCTTATATATAAAGGGGAGAATCAGCCAATATCTTGGCTAAAATCAGGTTAGCCAAATGGCCCCTATTTTCTTTTTTTTTTCATTTTATTTGCACGGGTAATTGTAATTTTGATAAGAATTGCATTAAATAAATGTGTACTAATGGTCATATCATAATATTTTCTCATGATTATCTAGATAATATCATCTAATGGGTAATTAGAATCCAACTAAATTGGTTAAAGGAAAAGTTAGAAATCAATTAACTAGTTTCCATGAAACTAATAAAAAAATCCAAAATAAAATTAAAATAATAATAAATAAATAAATAAATAAAATTAAAATTAAAATTAATAATCAAAAACAAAATTTTGAAAATGAAATAATGAAAAGAATTTTGATTGAAAATCCAAAACTTGTAAAATTATATATGAGAAAAATCCTTGCAAAAAAATTGATCTATGAAAAATTCAAAGCTCATAAAATATGTTGAATTTTAATAAACTGATTTAGTATGAATTTACTAAAAATATTTTGAGAATTTTAAAAATTATAAACTTGAAAAAATCCAACCAAAAAAATTACAGAGTAGAAAACTTTGTATTTTGAATTGAGAAAAATTCACAAAATGGATTAGGATTTTTCAAAACTGATTTTATGGTAACTTAATGGGAATATTTAAAGAATTTTTAAGTTCAAAACTTGAAAAAATTCTACTAAAAATTTTACGAATAAAAAGAACACTCGTATTTTAGAACCGAGAAAATTTTGAAAAATACATTGAAACTTATAAAATGAATTAAATACAACATATTATACAAAATATTAATTAACAAATGGTAAAGATGAAAATTTGAAGTTTGAAATAAGTCTTTACCAAAAAGATTCTTACGTAAAATGTTCGCAATACTATGAGAAATTCAAAAATAATTGGCAAACTTGATACCTTATGGTATATAATCCCAATATATAATTTTTCTTAAATATTTTTTATTTTTTAGAATGCGTATAAGCATAAATATATGATGATCAACTTGACAAATTTGGCAAAATTCACAAATTGACACGTTGTGGTATAAAATGCCAATAGATAATCGTGTTCAACTTTTTAAGTTTTATGAAAAATCTCAAAAAAACCTAAAAGCAGGAAATTTGATCGTGACATTATCTACAGCAATGATTTTTGAATTTTGACAAGAGAATTATTAAAAGCTAATTTCTATTTAATATTCATCTTTTTTATCTAAGAACAGTCTTCAAGTGGCACTTTGTTCATCACATGCTGTCATAATGTGGCCTAGACGCAAATCTTGACCAAACCCAACTTAAACGGCAACTGACTATATAAGTGGTGATGTATCATTATTTTAAAACTATTCATTCTCCTTTTTTCTAGGCCATATTGATATTAATATTCTTTTATTTCTCGAGACTCGATAGTTAAGATGAATTGTTCGCCCATCTTAACCTTAAATAGTCATCATGAAATGACCATTTGTTTGGAGCCTCCACCAATCTGTTTTGGCCAGGTGAGATTGGTCACCTGTCAGAATTAATGCTTTAAGGGTCATGAAACCCTAAAGATAAATTTCATGGTCTATGGAGTACAAAAGATCATTTTTAAGGGTTCAGGAGTTGGTTACAACCATAAGTAAGGATCGACCCTCTCGTGGTGCCCAAAATTGGTACCTTATTAATCGTGGTTAATTTGAACTTTAATTTTTTATCTGGCTTCAATATCTGGTACTTAATTACAATTCCTGTATTGTTAAAATAAGATTTTATTGTTCCATGAGAGAAAATGGGGGTTTTGCATTTTGAAAATTAAAACGTCTTACGCACCCCCAACAAAAAACCAATGGGACACAAAAGTTTTTATTATTCCCTTTTATACACCAACGGAAAACCAAAGGGACATAAAAGGTTCTAAAAAATTAAAATGTTTTTCACATCCTACTAGAGTACCTAGCAGAATGTGAAAGGTTTTTATTAGTATAAAATTCTTGATTTCCATTTTGAAAAGGGTATCTCACCATTAGAATGATCTATAAGACCCCTATCACATATAGGTGGGAGAAGTTTCATGCATCACTCTAACTCCGAGGCATTGCCTTTATTTTATAAAGACATACAAATTTTATTTGAAACAAAAATAAAAGACCTATGACTCGGTCTAGACACTAAAGTACTAATTGAATCTAAGGACTAAAAAGATAAAAGAAAAATGACCCTATCCTTAAAGTATACCTTTGGCATAGAAACACCCGGTGGTTACTTAAGACTAGGTTTTAAGAATAATTAAAATATCACTAAAGCTTACCATCGACACTAAGGCACCCAGTAACTACTTAGGATTTGGTTCTAAGGAAAATTAAAATATTCCTAAGGCTTACCATTGACACTGAAGCACCTGGTAACTACTTAGAATTGGGTTCTCAAGAAAATTAAAATATTTCTAAGGCTTACCATCGACATTAAGGCACCCGATAAGGAAACTTACAAAAATGTCCCTTGAGTATACCTTTGACATGAAAATACCTCGGTACCCCTAATGGACTCAAAAATGACCTAAAAAGGCTAAATGAACCCTAAACATTCACCTTTGGCATAAAAACATATGGTGAGGGAAAATTATAAAAATGCCCCTGGGTATACCATCGACATGAGAGTATCTGGGTACTCATAATGGACTCGAAAGGACAAGTAATGTTGATTCTTACTCTAAATGGATAACTTAGATTACAAAAATGACCTAAAGTATGAAAATTACTAATGGGTCCCTAAATTTCTCAAAATTGAATATTAGTCCTTAATTGATTAATAATGCTAAAAATTTTTTTTTTAAAAAATCCGAAATGGGTGATTTAAATTTAAAATAACCTAACACTAAAAAATGTCATTAAGTCTCTAAATTTTCAAAAATAGCATTTCATACCCTAACGAAGAACCAAAAGAATACGAAAGGTTTTAATATTTTTAGCACCCCATCGGAGAACCAATTAAATGCTAAAAATATTCTAAGGGATTTCATGCTAGAGATAACTAGTTTAGCCTAAAAATGCTATATTTCCCTAGTGGTCCCTAAGTTTCCCTAAAATTACAAGTTGGCCCCAACATGATTAAAATATAAAATTAAGCATTAAATAAATCCAAATAACCATGAAAAATCACATAAAAATTACAAGCCAGATTCAGTCGCTTCTTTTTACCATTGGGTAAAATTTTTAATTTATTACCTTTATTATTTTATTTTATTATGTTTTTCATTTCGTATCTTAAAGGAGAACAAAAAAGATACAAAAGTTTGAAAGAGTTTTATACCCCTTACGAATAACCATGGGAGTATTAAAAACCAAAAATATGATTAAAATTTTGATTTTATTATTAAAACTTAAAATTTGCTATTTGGTCCATTTATTTTTATATATTTTTTTCAATTAAGTCAAATATGATTATGCATCTCTAAAATCATTAAATCATGTAGAAAAATATATACAAACATTTACAATATGCCATGTGCAATATTAGGACTAACACAATACACCAAAAATTACAATTTTACTATACTTTGCAAACAACCCCTAAACTTTTAGACATTTGCAATTTAGTCCTTAATCAACCAAAACCATCATGAAACCACATCATTAAGGCATGAAATCAAATTGGAATCAGCAGCAAAACATGGTAAAAATACTCATTAAGATTCGGTTAAACATGGGATTTGTTAGAGCAAAAGTTTTTCATTTTTTTAGGTTTGGTTCCTAAGTTTAACATTTGTTACAAAATGATATATTAATATCAATTCTAAGCTAAAACTAACCAAAACCATCATCATCCACTCAAGATTAGGTTCGGCCAAGGTGGGATTCATCAAGCAAACAAATTTTTCATGATGGAAAAACAAGTAAAACACATGTATACACCATATTCATGCATAAAAATAGAAACTTTCAAACAGATAACAACCAAGTTACTACTAATCAAGCAAGACAACATATATACATGTGATATTACAAGAAAATGACCATGAAATCAGCAAGAAATAGGAAGGAAGAAGGTGATTACCTTGGTTGAAATCAAAGGGGCAAGAGTTTATCTTATTTTTTTCTCTTTTTTTCTTTCTTTTTCTCTCCAAGTTTTTCCTCTCTTCCCCCCAAAAACTCCTTAATGAAGAAAAATGTCCTCTATTTATAGAGGAAGGGGTGGCAATATTGCTGCCCAAATGGAGTGGCCGAATGGCCCCCTTTATTTGTTTATTTGATGAAAAGATGGCTTGTTAGGTTGGATAACCATAATTGTTGTCATAAGCCCATGCTCCTGTTAACTTTTCTTACAAGCCACTCTATTGTCAAATGCATGATGAAGTTTAGCACATGTAATGGGTAATTGGGATGTAACCAACTTTGTTAGAAAGTAATTGGATGAGAAAACAAGCTAGTTAGCATGTAACTAGTTGAAAAAAGTAAATAAAATTAAATTAAA
>JBBYHL010141404.1:0-31519 GCA_038381835.1 Adansonia madagascariensis | reverse complement strand
TTTTTAAGTTGTTTATGAAAATGATAATAATAATATTTATATTTGATATACTGATACACAATTGGTAACTATATCATGTCACCTCATTAAATAAAAGGCATTTATATTTATTTTTAAAATTTTTTAATGAGATATAAAAATTAGTTCATGAATAATGTATAAATTTTTATATTGTCAATATATCAAATATAAACTTATAATAATAATAATAATAATAATAAGTGTTGCGTAGGTTGGCACGTCATGTTAAGCCAAAGAGGCAAATTATGTATCAAAAAATGAGCAGAACCCACGACTACAAGTTGTTCACTATTGTTGAGCCCAGAGAAAATGACATAACCAATGATGTTTTTGACACGTGAAACAATTGACCTTTTTTTAATTAGGTTGTAAACAAGATAGTAATACTTGCAAATTATTAATCTCAGCTCAATTCTAAATTGGAATAGCTTAAGATATTGAACAAACCGAATTTGAGTGCTTTAATACATTATAATAAGTGATAAGCTTAATTCAGTTTTTTTAATATATTTTTTATTATTTTTAATTAGTATTAAAATTTAAAAATCTCAATCTCATTTTGATTACAAATAATTTAATTTAAAATCAAGCATAAATATCAAATTTAATTTTTTAGGTAAATGAATGTAACCAAACTGAGCTAGAATCATTGAATTTTATCTCAAATTAAGTCTGAACTTAAAAAAAAAAATCTAATCAATCTCGAATCAAATTTTAAATCAAAATTTAAATTTTTTAATATTTAAACTCAAGACTTCGTTACAATCTGCATAACAGGGGAAACTAATTTTGAACTTTATGTAGATCGACCATGAATCTTTGTGAAACCTTAATGATTAACATTATTATGTAAAAACAATTTAGTATAAAGTAGGAAGTTTTGGATTCAAATACAAACGAGGCAAAGCAAATGTGTAACTCTAAGCTTCCAAATTCTCTTTAGGGCTTGACCAATGTAACTTTGTAGCGGTTGCAGTTGTACTGATAGTGCAATAACTTAAATGGTTGTGGTCACGGTAAAAGTTGTGCAAGCAGGACTTTTTCAGAGACAAATGTTATGAAAAATGACAGCTCTGGTGCAATCATTTGCTTTAAATTGGTATTATTATTATTGATTCAATTTAACGGTTGTGGTTAAGTTGTACAAGCATGATTTTTCAATTTGTCAGGGGTGCAGTCATTTAATTCAATTATGCTTTAGAATTACTTTTCACGTTAAGAAAAATGCTATTAATTATTTAATAATTTTGATTAAAGTGATACATAAAAAATATATAAATATATTAATTATAAAATAATAATTAAATAAATTGGACACTTGTTTAAAGATAATAGTCAAATCTCTTATCTTGGACGTATATTTAAAAAAATAAAAATTAAATAAATAAGACACATGATAGTTTTTAATATTATTTGTAAAATTAAAAAATTTTACTGTCAGCATTTGATTAACAATATTAATTTAAAGGATTAACATATTTGATGAGATAAAATTTTATGTACGAAATTGATTTTTTTTTACGTAAATTAAAATTCAGGCTCAAAAAATAAATATTTGAGCTTGTGAAGAATTTAAACCAAAAATAATTTCTATAAAGTTAAGATTAATATTATAAATTAATGGAAAAAAATCATTTGCTCAGCGTGGGAAACAGGTTCTTTATTTCAGTGAGGTTAAGTTTCGGCTAAGAGGAGATTTCTCCAAAAGGATTTGGATTTCGCACGAAGCCTCATTGAAGAAATGAGGCACCATGTGCTCACTGTACTGGTCAAATACTGTTCCAAACACCAAGTGTGGCCCGGCTGGGGCAAAAGTGATCTTTCCCTGATCGATAGTTTAGTCACCGGTGAACTTATTTATATATAGAAGCGCGTTGTTGCTAAAGTTATTACAGTATGTTTTCGTTTTCCTTGAATTTCAGCTATAAATGGTGGATACTTATTACTTACATATACGAAAAATATTAACCAATCTCTAATGACATTAATTTATAAATAATCTCTAGTGACCTTATTAAAATTGATATCTATAAAAAAATTGTAATTAATATATTTTTTTAATGTAATAAAAATGATATATTAAATGTCAAATTTTTTAAATAATAATGAAATAATTTTTAATTGATGTTTATAAATGTCCATTTATTGGGCCCTTTATTTTATTAATTGTTATTTATTTTTTGAGAGAAATTGTGAAGAAAAAAATAGTAAATATCAAAATAAAGAACCCTCGTTACATATAACGATGGTAAATATCAATATCTAACTTTGATCCGCATACATTTTCTATGTTCTTTTAAGTATTGTGGATTGATATATAATATATAGATATATACACTATCAATAAATCAAATATAAACTTTATTCTTATATAATCTGATTTTCTAGGAATACCATCGTTCCTCCATCTAGCCATTATCTTAATCTCCTAACCAATTGGAAGCTTTAAAATGGATTGCCCCAATACCCCTCATAAGTCATAATACTATATAATGACCTTTATTTTTGTTTTTTTTTTGAATTCCACACCCAAGAAATGAATTCACCTCTTGTAATTTGGAGGGTTGCCTATCAGAATATATATATTGTTTTTAAATTGTTTGTTCTCACTTCATCTATGGTGTTTGAATTAGGATTTGATTGTAAACAACAAGGGTGGCTGGCTGGCTTTAGAAGGAAAGGGACACACCATAAGCCAATGTCTGAGTATGCACAAAAAGGGAAATTTCCTTGGGTTACTAAACTATAGGATTAATGACATAAAATTTCCATTCCTTATACCAATGTATCTATCAGTATATTTGGTGCTATAACTACTACTGAAGCTCAAGAACTACCATTTTTTATGTCCAAGTTGACATCAATGTATACCAACTACTCAATACCCCCTTCGCAGGACCCTTTTAATTCAAAATAAGTAGGCCCTCTTTTTGTCTTAGATGCCACTAGAAGGGGAGGAAATAATATTAACAGAGAAGCGACAATGAGAAAAAAATAAGACAAATTTACTTGACTTTATCAATTTATATTCGTAAAAATGCAGAGGTTTTCATTATTTTCTAAAAGAGCACCAACTATTATAGAGTTTTTTTAATTAAAACGATGAAACTTTTAAAATTATGAACGTCACTTTTGCTCCAGAAAGTAAACCTTCCAAAAAAAGACCCATTTTGGTTTTGTTGTAATCTTCGTCGAATTAAATTATCAATTCGTATTACAAAATCTAGACTCCCACATAGAAAGTCCAATAGAAAGTATTACAATACTAATGAAAGTTCCCAAGAAACAGGAGCATTAGAGGATTGCCATCTTCTCCAAGTGCTATGCACGAAGATGGAAAGAAATAAATTCTTTGAAAAACTGACAGTGACCTAAATTTTATTGCAAAACCTAACATAGAATTCCATGTGAGCATTTTTCTTTGACAAAATCAAACTGCTCTAATCACATATGGTGACTAACATTCTAATATGTTCATTTTTCTCATGGTTTCTCGTTTAATATTGCCTCTCTTAGTGCTTTTTGGGTCTAAAAACTGGTCCCTTTAATTATGGGAATTACTAGAAAACAAATAATCCAACCTTAGATCCAAACCTATATCAGACAACATTCAAGAAGATTTGACGTTACCAAAAGACTTTGCAGGTTCTCCCCCTCTGCCCCACAGCTTCTCAGTTTTCTCCAATAGTTGAGGATTAACTGTAACGAAAAATGTTCCACAGAAAAATGCACATGGGGTTGTCGCCAGAATTTGGGGGCAACTGAATGTAGTGGACTTTTGAATACATAAAAGTCTGGCCATTTATATATTTTTATCATATTGGTATATTACTTTGTCATATTTGTAAATGCACGTAGGATTGTCAATAGATTTTGGGTGTAGTTGGTTATGTTAGACTCCTGAGTACCTTTAAATTTGACAATTCATATATATTTGTGTTATATTTGTGTACATTTTAATGTCATAATCATGTTTAAGGTATTTTATATTTATTTAAATTTTAACATATTAATGATTTGTATTATTTTGAGATATTTGTGTATTCTTGTCACATTTAAATTATTTTTTTGTGTTACATATTCGTATACTTGTATTATATTTTTAACTTGTGTAGAAAAGAAAGCATGAGGAGAGACCAATAATGTGTTCATTCCTTAGTTCGGTTAAAATCACAATGGACTTAGTTATTATTAAATTAACCGAATTATCATTTTTTAGCATTAAGAAAATTGAATTGTACAAAATTCTAGTGTTAATCGATTGCAAATATTTCAATTAATTCGATTAATTAAAAAAATTAATTAAGCTTCTTTTGTTGTAGCATCAATTAGTTAAAATTATATTTTAAAATCTAAATGAACAATAGTCCCCAATATTCTTAAACGACTGCCTCTTATCAACCTTCTCTTGGTCAAGATCAAAAGTTCTTTGTACAAATCACTTAAGACTACCGATGCTTTGATCCTTACAAAACCTGTAACTTCCTTTAACAACAATCGAACCAGTAATTAGCATAATAATTTACCACCTATAGCCTTGATTAAGAGAGCAAATTCACTTTATAAACAAAATCAGTAAAAATAGAACCAGCCTATGTCGGTAAAAATAAAAATCACAGCTTTACCTAAAGTATAGCGCCAATTATAAACAGATATTCTTAAAACAACACACGACTGATGATCAATTATTAATTTTGCTTAATTATTCCATTCATCTTCTAAATTCAGATAAGACGCCAGACTTCGGAGATCCAAGGTTTCAGTTGTTCGGAAAAGGTTAGTACTTAGTACTAACCCCAAAGTTATAAGGCATTGCTTCATCCACTGAACCGTAAAGCTCAACCTCGTCAATTAAGTTGAAACTATTTCTGTATTCCCCATTCTCTACCTCATTGTCAACATTTTCATGAACCTGTTGAATTGGATGGAAGTCTGAGATTGTAGCCTCCGACACAAGAAATTCATTTATGTTGAGGTCCATCAAAGAATCCATGAAATCATCCCCATGGAGGACGGCAGCTGAAGAAGAAGGTGTCTCACTAGCAGTGGTACATTCAAATGTGGGACCTAAAACAATGTTTTCGGCTGTCTGATTATCTACCGGTCGTGGGATAAAATTGACAGCCTTGGTGCACTTCACTGCTTTGGTTCGAATCACCTTGTTGTGCTGATCATCTGTCATGATCTTCAGCGGTGAGGATTTGATGCAACCCAGTTTTATCAGCTTGTTAAACTCCATATTAGAAGCTTGCGTACTCTTGGGAGTAACCTTCTGGCCTTGCACTTTCTTACTTAAATTTGTGATCCAATAGTTTTTGATTTCATTGTCTGTTCTTCCCGGCAATCTTCCGGCAATGAGGGACCACCTGGAAGCTTCGGGATGTACGATGTAAAACTTTTAGCTTCCCCTCATTAAAACAATAGCAGTATAACTAGTCTTCGTGAAAAGCAAAAATTTTGTCGTTTTCCATCAAAGCAACAATAATCGAGAAATTCATTCATAGAAACGATCTTTACTGGCAAAAAAATAAATAAATTGAATGCACTATTTCACTAACAGAATTTAATGATGTTAAATTAAGCACTTTTTCTTCCAAGATCCCCATTTTTCTGCTATTATCTTATCTGGTACGCATGAATTTGTTTGATATTAAAGGGAAAGTTAATACTTAAAGTAATTAATTACCTGTTACCAAGGAGCCTGTGCAGTCTAATAATAAGGTCTTCTTCTTCGGTAGAGATGTTTCCTCTCTTAATATCTGGCCTCAGATAATTCAGCCACCGCAGTCAGCAACTCTTCCCATATCTCAGCAACCCTATAACATAATAAAACTCAAGAACGTTTTCATTACAAAAGAATACCCAAAATTAAGAAAACACACCCCAAAATTAAAAATTAAAGCTCATCCAGTAAAATGAACCAGGTAGCCTAGCAGTCGCAGTACCAGCTCTTTGAGGAAGATCTGTCCATTTGCCCTTGCCATGGATCTTAATGTAGTTTGTGAGTATTTTATCTTCACTTACAGACCATGGCCCCCTATTTAGACCTTCTTTAGGGCAGCAAGGCTTTCTTCCCATTGACGTCTATGTGCCTTCCTTGTCCTTGCTTACTTGATTTAGCTGAATATCCTTTACTCTCTGTTTTCAATGCATGCTACTACTCTACTGTATATTTTTTTTGTTTTATAAAAAGGGTCGAAAAACCTGCCTTACGCGTACAATGTAGGGAAGCTACTCAACAAATCCAGTATACAGAAATATTGTATAAGGGCTGACCATTGTATACATATATTAAAACACTTTCACTCATGTATGCATGTGGCAACTTGTATGTTTTTTTAGTATAATGTATGAAAATATATTTTTCATCTAATAAAATTTGCATCTTAATAGATTTATATTTGATGTACTAATAAAATGAATAAGATAATATCACATTGTTAAAATAAAAGTTATTTATATTTATTTTTAAAATTTTTTAATTAGATGGCATGACGTAGATTTTTTGTATATTGTCAGTACATCAAATACAAACTCAATTTTAATAACTATGTGTAAAGCATGTGAATATGGTATAAGCATTATTAATTAATTTATAGACCTTTTGAAATAGTTCCTTAAAATACCATTCTATCTTTAAAGCCATAATTAATGGAAAGTAATCTTTAGAAAAGAAGCTTGAAATGTTTCAATTACATCACTTATAGTCATAGCCAACTACTAAATTATTTATGTTTTTGTCTGTTTATTACATTCAAATAAATTTTTATCATTCGATTTATATTCATTCAAGTAAGTTTTATATAAAACAAAATTAATTGAGAACTTTTGAAAGTGATGTTATATGTATATAATTTCTGTCCTCTTCCTACCGAGCATATCTCGGTACAAATCCTCTCCTAATTTTCTCCCAGTTTCTAGACAAACCATGTCTAAGCCTCTAAAGCTTGATATTTGAAATCGCTGTCCAAAGAATATGCATAGCGTCCATTTAACCCCTTAACCCTAATATCACATTTGTCAGTTTAAGCTCATATGGCTTTGAGTACTGCTTCCGAAGTGGCAAGAAGGGACGATACAATTTAATAATACAAACAAATTCATTCCAGCAATTTACCACCCCTTCTGAAAGCTAATTTTCTTTTATATCAGCAAAATCACATTCCCAAATAACCTGAGTATGGTGCTTGATGTGCCTATAAAAATAGTCCAATGTAGTTATCCACAGAATCACCAATTCATGTGAAGTCAGAGTTTAATTAAGTTGATTTATACAATTACAGTAATAATTAGCAGGTCTCAAATTTGAATTTCAATATACCCAAGTTTTTTTATCATGTTCATGAGTTGGACTGAGTCAAGTTCAGGTTGAGCCTAAGCATAGCATCAACCTCATCCATATAGATCTTAAATTATGTCAAAGCTCATCTATATTTGTATATAAATTGTCTAAACATTTCAAGACACGCCTTTATAATATTTTTCTATTTAAAAAAAAAACATATTTTTTTTAAATTTAATTTTTAGTAATTTAATTTTTTATTAAATTTTTAAACATATTTTTTAATGTTTAAATTGTAACATTATATATATACTTTATACGATATAAATTGTATATTATACAATTAAAAAATAAATCTGACTAAGCTCGAACTTTAAATATTGGTCCCAAGACCTAACTTTTTTTTTAAATACACCTTATTTTTTCACCCAACTTCATTTTCAAACTCCAATCAAATGGGGCTCAATCAAATTCCTTGAATATTTCACATTTCTAAGTCTTTAATCAATCAACATAACACATAACACTAAAGCACAATAAGACATGAGAGTTAAATAACCCGCAGCTTAAGAATAAAGAGATCGATTCTTAATCAAACTCTAAGTGAAATTTTTTAACTTTATCCCACTACAGTTCAAGTAAGACTATATTGTTTCTCAAGACAACCTTATCTTTTTTATAATATTCAGACATATAATTTTAAAATTTTCAAATCCTAATTATGTTTTATTCTATTTTAATTAAACTCTTCAATTAAATCTCTTATTTTTAACCATTTATTCATGTAAATTCAACTTAATTAAATCCCAATTTTAATTCATAAAGTTATTCTGTTGCGTGTGATCATTAGATTCTCAACATTCTAGGAGTGAGTATAAATTATAAAAATGGTACAACGTTGATAAAAAAGTCGCAAACCATAACCACAAACAACAACAACTAGTAGTTCTTCAATTATTATAGAGCGAAGCGAAAACACAAAACTAATGAATGGCGTCCTTTCGGCACACGTGAAACGAATAGGCTGGGCTCGGAAAATTATTTTTGAAACACGATATAAATCATCCATTGGTAGTCTTCAAGAAAGATTAATTAACGTAACTATAACATCATCCTTATCATCATAATCATTGTTATTATTATAAGGATTCGTGGATAAGATCAGATTAAAGTTTAATTTAAGTATAATATTTATATTATTTATACTTATCTAATTTTGATCGTACCTAGTTCGAAATATGAATCATAAATTTTGTTCAAACCTGCTCATATTTAAAAATGGCAATCCAAACTCAGTTAAGCTTCGTCCTTTTATTTTTAAAAATTTAATCTTTCATACTTTAATATTTTTATTAAATTTTAAAATTTAAATAAACTAATATATTTTTAATGTTTATGCTATAATATATATATTCTTTATATGACAAAAATTATCTAATGTATAAAATATAAAATTAATATATATTAAATAATTGTAAAATGAGCGAGCTAAGCTTGGGCCTTAAAAATGACAACTAGGACCTGGCCTAATTTTTAAATAGAATAAAACTTTTTGTCCAAACCTATTTTTCACTTTTAATAGTTTTTCTTAAACCTTTTAAATATCGAATAAACTTTCGAATTTGGACGAATAACTTACTTATAAACACTTTTAATTTTAACATAAAAAATACAACATTGACTAAGGAGTTCTATAATTCAAAGAATTTAGACCAACAATAATTGTTGGTATATGAACATGTCTATAGAATAGGTAGGTTTTGGAACAAAATACCAAGGCAAATCAAAGGTGTAATGGCTAAAAACTTCAAGGGAAACAACCAACTATGATAGCAAACAGCTAGGGGAATGGAAATTCTTCTACCATTGCTTCGTGCCCCATCCGTGTCCATCAATAAATATTTACCATATGATATATATAAATAAATAAATAATCTTTAAGAAAAAAACATCAAAAGCCCATTAATACAATAATTTTCCTCTTTTCTCACTTCCAATGCCCTAATTCTCACATGTCCTTTTTTTTTTTTTTTAATCTTAGGCTTCATCTGGATATTTCCACATCTTTAAACTTTATTTAAGAGATTCTTCCACCAAAACACCACTCACTGAGAGTGTGTTTGCATACCTCCAGTCTGGGGCGTTGCCGCTCCAATTTTACTTGAGGGGCGTGGCTTTAGTCTAATGATTGGAGCTGCGATAGAGGGTAAAAGGAGCTTTTTTTATTTATTTTTATTGCATAATATTTTAATAGAAATAATATTTAATTATTATGTAATATAAGTAAAAGTTTTAGTTTTTAATATAGATTTTATTAGTTAATATAAATATACTTTTAATAATTTTTAATCAACATAAATATAATTTTATTTATATTTTATTTTTAATATAATTAAATAATTTTTAATTATTATTGAACATAAATATAATTTTTATTTATATTTTATTATTTAATATAAATATATTTTTGATAATTTTTAATTATTTATCATATATATCCCATTTTAATCAACTTAGCTTAGTGGTCATTTGAAGATGAGAATTTTGTTGAGCAAATTTTTTATATTTAATGAATGAGGGTTTTGGATGCATCTTCTCAAAAATTTTCTAAAATAATAAAAATTAAATGAAAAAAGAATAATCTCCATATACTTTGATAGTAGAGTTTTCTAAAAATATATATGCAAAATTAAAAAAAAAAATATCACATATCCATAGTGTGTATTTTAAAAAAAAAACTAAATAAACAAAATACATGATAGTTTTTTTACCTTACTTATGTAGTTAAAAATTTTAAAATTAAAAAACTCGCTATTGATGTACCTAATTGTAAACAAATGAAAAATATATCAAGTTTATCTCAATTGATTTACTTATTTTTTTTCTTAGAAAATTTTTGTTTTTGGTAATTCAATCATTTTACAGCTCAAAAGCATGAAATAAAATGTGGGGATAGCGGACAACATCTTTGTAAAACCAAAACAGAACATTAAGGGAGGGACAAAAGTAATGAACGCCTAAGAATGATAGCCCAAAAAGAAACAAGGTCTCAAGAATCAAATCAGGAAAGATACAAAACACAGCTAATCACTACCAGGCTATGAAATTATCTCATCGGTCCATACCAGCTCTAGCAAGGGAATCAATCATTCCCTCGGCTTCTTGAAAGATTTTCGAAAATTGGACACCTTTAACTTTAGAGAGCAAGAAGTCAATTTGGTCACAAGGATGCCAACTTTAAAGGTCCATTTCTTACCATTTTGCACCAGTTAAAAGTCATAATTGAATCAGATCAATAATAAGAGAATAATTATTCCATCGATCTGCTTTAACAAAGATTTCCAATGCGAGCCAGATGGCATTTAGTTCGTGGAAGTTAGAATTGCATAAACCCAGAGGGCAGGAGAAGATAGCCATAATCCGAAAAGATTTTCGATTGATTTAATCAAAATAGCAGGGTTGACTGAATTTTTCATTTTTTTTTCCTATGAACAAGAAAGAGTTTGTCGTTATATTTAACATGTTTAACACTAATTGGAGTTTGCCATTCAAGTTTTTTTTTTTTTGGTTCTTTTATTTATATAACATGGCAAAATTTAATCGACGAGACATAGCTCGATTGAGACAGAAGAGACCTATTCCGAGCAAAGGAAACAATGCATACGAGTAGGGCTAGCAAAGACTTGTGAGTTTTAAGTTAAGAGAGAGATTTTGTTGGCCACTATAACACGACAAAATGAAAAAAGAAAATAATAGGGGAGGGGAGAGAATCAGACAATAAACATGTGAAGTTGGATAAAATTTGTTGTAGGGTTGGTATTGGAGCAACTTCTCATTATTGCCTGCGTGTTGAAAATATATGCCTTCGTGAATACTAATTCCATAATCATTTTTCACAATCTCATGTTTCTTCACTCTTTTTTATATTATAATTTATTCATTAATATAATACTAATATATATACTAAAAAAATAAAAGATATATAAAATTTTTAATGAATAAAATAATAATTTTAAAAGATAAATAAAATGAATTGAAACAACCTTTTATCTTACCTAATTTAATAGAAGAAAAAAAAAACTCTACATATGTAAAATCCGATACAAAATCCGTGAAACAAATCTCATCTCTAATTTGTGGGACACAATTGTCTCAGAAGAAAAATAATTAAAAGGAGGGAAAGACAACAGACAATCAATAATTAAAGACATTGACACAACCAAAGCCAGATGTCGTCTCATGTAGACACTAATATTCTGTTGGCCCCCTCCAAGCTCTCTTCATTTTCCAAAATCTTTTTAGGGTTTGGACAACCCATTAATTTAAAGGTTGTGGTAAATTTGTACCAGCATGATTTTCATAGGCAATTGTCGCAAAAAAAAAAAAAAAACAAAAAAAAGGATCCGTTCTTGTTTCATGCATGTTATCATTAGGTTTCCAACTAATTAGTTGCTAGTTAGCTCCCGCATTGCTCTTTAAGACATCTTATTAAATAAGAACGAGTTTAACATGCACTTATTCACAGTTAGGTTAAGTCATAATAAAAAATTTTTATTTTTTAAATTTAAAATCAGTTCAAAAATCAATTTAATTATTAATTATATTACTAAAATATTATATTTATATTAATATTTATGTATTTTTGTAATTAAATTTAAAATAACATTATTATTTTAATTATTAGATAATAATTCAAGCCTTAAATTAAAAAATACTTTGTCAGAGATCCAATCTGTACGTATTAAATCTCTTCAGATAGGTCTATGTTTTATATTGTGTTTAAAATTATTGAAAAGTTAGAATCGAAACTGTTAAGAAAAAAATATAGTTTGATATTGTTATGAAATGATTTTATTATAAACTAAAATAGACTTGAAATATATGAAGGCATTTTGTTTTGTCTTAAATTATTGGGTTTTAGAAAGAAAATGCATGCATCTCCAAAGGCACTTAATTTGGAGATGAAAATAGTTAACTTAAAATATTAAAAAGTCATTTTATTAATAATTTTAAACATATGTAATTAGTATTATAAACCACTTAATAATTCAATTAACAAACTCAAGATTTAACTAATATATTTAAATTTTAAATTTCACTATTTGCACATAAAACAATTTTAAATAATAAACCATAAAATGGCGTTAGTGTAAATATTCAGTCATTTCAATCCTAAAAAATTGAAATCGAACTAACCAACCCTCTAAATATAACCAAAATCAACCAACGTAAAATAATCAAAATTGAATTCAAATAGATCGATTCGGTTGAGTTCACATTTTTTTCACCATTTTTGCCAACAATTTTGAATAACAATTACCAACAATTTAATGTAAAAAAAAAAAAAAATTAGAGTTCGGGTGGATGTGAAATAAAGAATAATAATATTTAAGTCTAGAATGGTTTCTAGCACCATTTATAGAGTTCTTAGTCAAGAGTTGTAGCTTGTCAATTGTATCGATGAGTTCCCATCTTAAACACACTCAAAACTATTATCTAAATGATTTTTGTCATTAAAAAAAAATTAAACCCTAAGACTTCCTTTCATAATTTTAAATTTTGCTATGTAATATTTTTTTCAAAAATAATATCTTCAATGGTATATTCTGTAAAAACTAATATTTTCAATGAAATTTTAGTGGAATTTTTTCAAGAAACTATAAAGTTCTTTTTTTACGAAGTTTTCTTCTGACAGATTTTTGTTGGATGGACCAATCTAACTACAATCAAAAGTAATTTCGATTGCTAGTCAATGAAATTCCCTAGTGAAAACCTCAGAGGAAGTGCCAATCTTTCTACTAGTTTTCTTGCGACAAGTTTAACGACGGAAAACTTTCATCATAAACATATTTTTCGTCGAAGTTTAAAATTTCATCGCCAAAGGATTTAATCTTTTTTGACTAAATTTCGTTGGAATAGACATTCATTCCATCAGAGATAATCAGATATTTTCTGACGAAAATCCTCCGTCAAAAAACATTACCATTGCAAAAAGTGTTTTTCCTTACAAAAAAATAGATTTACCTTTTTTCTCGCTATTTTTGTTTTTCCATATGTATTTTTTAAGTTTAGGAAACATGATGATTTTGAAAAAAGAAATTCAATTTTCAATTATTTTTGGTTTTTTTTATTTTCTTTTGTCCTTTTAATTTTCACATTAAAATTTTAAAATTAATTTCTTCAATCACTTTCAAAAAGTGATATCCAATAAATTTAAAGTTTAAATCTGAGCATATACAATTTATCTTACTACTATTCTCATTTTGCCACATTCTTAAAAAAAAAAAAAAAGAAAAAAAACCTGTACCTTATTATTTGTATAGAATGACTGGCCATTCATTTTAACTTAAAAATTATATATATAGCTTTAATTAAGGCTATAAAAATATACTGATTCTTATTAAAATTGAAATTACGGCATTAACCATATATATATATATAGCTTTAATTAAGGCTATATATATATATAACGTTTCTAATTAAAATTGAAGTTTGGTTCGACTTTAATCAAGTTTTTTCAAAGTTTGAACTTGACTCAATATAAAAATCGAAGTGCTAAAGCTCACTCAATTAAACTTATTTATTTTATAAAAATTGAGTTTGATTCTTATTTTCAACATTAAACTTCTTTATTTATTGCAATTGCTCCAATTACAATTCGGATTTTTCAATATTAATTAAAAATAAAAAAATTCAATTAAACTCGTGAACTACTCGACTCAAGTAATAGGATACTAGAATTGGCCTCCCTTAATAGTTTGAGCTACTCAAGCTCGCTTGACAATTATTGAGTCATATTCAAACGTTTTCAAGCTGAACCTTAAAAGAGTGTGAGTTCAGATATCCTATTTACACCTCTATACTCAAGTACACCTATACGTATACGGATGAGCTTTGCATACATACAAACACTTTCACCTTTGTACGTAGCACCTTGTTTTTTTTTTACTGTAGTATGACTTATATATAGAAATATATATTTCATCTAATAGAAACTGAATATCAATAAGCATGTCTAAATTAAGTAGGTGAATATAGTAAACGTTAGTTAATTATTTTATAGACCTTTTGAAATAGTTTCCTAAAATACCATTCTATCTTTAAAGCCATAGTGGAAAATAATCTTAAGAAAAGAATCCTGAAATGTTTAGATTATTTTAGTTACAGTCATATCTAGACTTGCACATGACTAGGTTTGACTAATTTCGATTTTGAATAAGGTTT
Source organism: Adansonia madagascariensis (assembly GCA_038381835.1). NCBI lineage: Eukaryota > Viridiplantae > Streptophyta > Magnoliopsida > Malvales > Malvaceae > Adansonia > Adansonia madagascariensis. The sequence continues at coordinate 16,992 of JBBYHL010141404.1, read as the reverse complement.
TTTTTAATTTGGATTTATTTGATTCGATCGATCAAAATTATTATTTAATAATTAAAACATATTTTTATTTAAATTTAATTATAATAATATATAAATATTAATATAATTTTTAATTATTTATGAATAATAAAATAAGCTTTTGAGTTAGGTCAACCTCAATTTAAGCTTGGATAAAATATTTAAAAATATTTTTTATCATAAACTAATTCTATTCATAAGTACCTCTAGTCATAATCAACTACTATACTATTTATACAGTAGTTGAGGCTAGAAAAACCTATGAATTTTACTATTTTATTTATGTATTTACTTATATTGCATAAATTATTATCGTATTCTGTCTTCTTTTTACCAAACATATTTCGGTACAAATCCCCAAAATTTCTAGACAAATTATGTTCAAGTCTCAAAAGCTTAATCTTTGAAATCGTTGTCCAATGAATATGCATAATGTACATTGGATCTCTCGGCCTTAATGTCACATTTGTTTCCGAAAGTTTGGGAGTTTGAGCTCATATATGTGTCTCTGACTATTGGTTGGGCCAATCATGTATGCAATCATTCATTATCTGCCCCCATGTGTCATGGTGTAAACACTTTTGCCATTTTCTCACCAATCAAGATGACTCATCCTATCTACCACCTTCTACAAGGTTCTACCTACGGTGAGTCATTCTTTTTTTAATAATTTTTTATAATATTTATAACTAAAAAGTTTATAAATGAGCAACCGAAAAATATTCATACGTAACAAATTCGATTACATCAATTAAAATTTTATGTATAAAAAATTTAATTAAAAATTTTATATGTAATAAGTTTAATTAAAAATTTTACAATAAAAATTTAAATATAAAAAAAATTAATTAAAAAATATTTTATATGATTAAAAAAATACTATTTGAAATGGTAAAAAATTTGAAGCAAATTAAGTTTTGGATATCCAAATAAAATTAACTATCTGTAAATAACATTTATGAAGGATGTGTATATAAAAAGCTTGCAATTAGTTACACAAATTTTCTTTTGTATATCGAGAATTCAAGTTACATTTTACACGAGTATTAAGAAATAGCATTTTTTTCTCTGAATTCCATGAATCATATTTAATCATTTCAGAACTTGAATTCATGATCTCAAGACAGCTAAGCCCTCAAGTCTTAATCATTTAAATTTTTTTCTTATTGACTATGACTAGACTAGTAGTATTGTAATCAAACGTAAAAAAAAAAAAAACCCTTACTCTTAAGGATTTTCTTACAAAAGACACTAGATATATAAAAAGGAGACGTGTATATATTAATTGCCGAATTAAGAATTTATACACTATCAATAAATCACAAATTGTCACCTATTAATAGGTAAAGTATTATTAAAGTAGCATTACGTGATCTACTATTAGTGTTAAATTTATATACTGATAGTACATTAAATAAAAAATCTCAAATCTAAAATCAATTGATAATAAGTGGATAGAATCCTATATAAATATAAGATCACAAACAATACAGATATCACTAATGTGAAATAACACCACTTTAACAAGCCCCGTTATGTATAAGTAGAGATAGAGGCGGCAACCACTTGACAAACACAAAAAAGGTTACATGTGGAACTAATATGCAAAAATAACGTAATAGAAACCAAATTTTAATATTATGTTAAGCATTTGACTTAAAATGAATTAGTATATAAAAAGTGAAAAAGTCTAATTTGATTATAAGATCATACATATATTTAACCAATGTGAGATAACCACAATTTAAGACTGTTGACTTTGGAGGTTAACAAATTAAGCTAAAACATCACTAGTCCACCATTTTCCATTAACACTCAAAAATGAAATTAATGTTATTGTATAGGTATATAAAAAGGTTTATACTTGATATATTGTCATGTTGAAATTTTGGAGGCCATTAACATTCAAAAACGTAGTTAATGAGATTTTATGTGTGTGTATATATATATGAGCAATTATTTATATTTGATATACTATTAATGTATAATAAGTTAGTAAATCATATGATCACACTTAATAAGTGATTTATATTTATTTTTATGAAATTTTAAAAATTAAATAAGTTTTTATTATGAATTGGAAAGGAAATAATCACATTCACCGACAATTGAAATGGACAGGACTTCGGAAGCCTTCCGAGCCACAGATGCATTCTCATGCATATCCCTCCTTTGGGGTTTTTTTTTTTTTTAATTGAGTAGCAATAAAATAATAAAAATACATTTAATTGGTAAAATTCAGTAGCAGACTAGCAGTGCATTAGTTTTATTAATATTAAAAATAATATTAGTAGCAACATATCAAAATAATCCTTTTTTAGCAATACAGTTCTAACCTGGTCCACATATTATTTAATTAGTAAAATTTATTTTATTTTTAGTTTTAAAATATATTTCAAAATACTATAATTTTATTATTTTAATTTTTTTTTTTAGATTTAAAACCTGACTGACTGAATCTGAATATCACTATTTGTTATATTCAAATAAAATTATATGTAAATTTTGAAGTATTTGATTTCCAATTAAATAATTTTCATTTATTTGATATTAAATTTGATTATAATATTATTTATTACATCGAAATGATTCACTAATTACTTACAAACAATGTAAGAATCAAAAACAATGAAAATAAAATAAAAAATATCTTTCTTCCAGCAATTTTATAAGTTATATTAAAAGAACAAACAAGCTAGGTATAAGTCTAGCCTATGAAATAATAGGCATGTGAATAATGATAGCTAACAAGGATTGTGAATAATAATAATAATAATAATAATAATAATAATAATAATAATAACCTATCATTGAATTAAATGCTTCAACTACATTTTATCACAGAGTTGTTATTTTATGCCAAGCTAATAAGCACTTAGTTCATACCCTAGTAAGACTAACAGTTATGAGTCTAATTATTTTCAGGAAAATGAAGTTTAAAATTGATTTTTTTTTTGGTACTTTTGGGTGTTTGTTCACAAAAATAGTTGTGAATGAAAAAATTTTGGATCAATGAAAAATTATTCTTTTTTTAGAAAATGTTTTTCCTTTTGAAAACTTAAGATATAAACAAAATATAAATATCGATCACTTAAATATAGGGATTGACGAAGAAAAAATAGGTCCCTAAGAATAGAAGTTGAAGTAATTAAGTGTGGGAACAATCCTTTTTAATAATGCAGATTCTCTAGAAAAACAACAAACAAATAAAAAAAATTCATCTAAACAATACAATATTAATTTTTTAAAAAATAAATCTGTTGGTCAAAATTCATTTACTTTGGGAAAACTGACCTGCATGAAGATATTTTTCATATTCTGATTTCTCACGTATTTATACTAATATTAAAAGAGTTGAGTGAAATGGTGTCATGAATTCAAAAGACAACAAATCTCAATTGATAAAATTTATTAAAAAAAAAAAACAAATTAAACTTATAATATAATATGTAATTAAGGGCATTATGTACTTTTTTTTTTTTTAAATCTCACATATGGCATCATTAGATAACTTCTTTATTTTTCAAAAAATAAAAAATATCCAAATTTAAAATTATTAGATTATTAGTTTTAATATAAAAATTATCTTTTTATTATTATCTTTAAATTGTGGGCGTGCAATATTTAATAGGTAAAATCTCATAACCCAAATATTTGTCATGCTAAGTTATTGTGCTTGAAATTTAATTTAAAATTTAATATTAACATGAAAATAATGAAAAAAATAATATTAACAAGTGTCTGTTAATTTGCTTTAACTTTGTTTACGTTTACTTTGAAGACAATTAATGGCAACAAGATTAAGATGTATTAATTGATATGAATAATTATCTCGTATACTTGTACTGATGAAAAGAAAAAAAATTTCATAAAAGAGATTCGTGGAGTGACATTGATAAAAATTGATTAACAAAACAAATAACGATAAAAATTGGGCACAAGTTCAGCAGTAAGGAGTAAAGAAAACTGCGTCAAAACACCTGCGAAAAACTCCGAAAACCTCGAGGATCAGAATATGTGAATGAATCCAAAACAAAAACTTCCAAACCCTGCCAAATTCAATACAAGGAAACATATGGTTCTAAATAAATTTCACCAAAAAAGGAAGAACCCATCCCCCATTTTCTCATCAAGACATCAAACAACGTTGCTGGAGAAACTAAAGCAATCTCCACTTTTTGTAATCCTTGCCTATTTTTTGTTTTCTTCCTACGTAACCCAAAGATGACCATTTTATATAAAGCAACAAGCTATGCCAATTGATGGTGGTCCTCAACTATGTCTAGGGACAGAGCTTGCAAAAAATAGATAGATTGCTTTCTTCCTTCTATCATCTTGTCCTTCAAAAGCTTGCATATGATGGATATATAAGATCCTATATGTGGAGAGATTAACAATGTGGTATAATTAAATAGAGTATATTCCTATTAAGCCATCCGTATAATTGGAATTTGGTACACTCACCTTCAAGATTTTTATGAGTGTTGGCATGGATATATTTTTTTAAAAAAATAACTGTGTTAAAAATTATTGTAAAAATAAAATATTCTCAAATTCATATTTATTATTTGTACTATATTTAATATTTTTAATTTAGTATTACAAGTCAAATGATATCAACTTAGTTAATGAAATTACTGTAAAACTTAAAGATAATTATGCCTTTTTATAAAAAAAGCCATTAATCAATTTTTTAAAATATAAGTTTTTCCATTTCATTTTTCTCATACACTCATAATCTAATCTTTTCTACGTAATAAGTAGTATTTTAAGATATAGTCCTGCATTTTGATTGATCAATTTGTGACATGTAAATTAAATCTTGATATTTTATTTATATTTTTAAGCTGTTTATGAAAATTATAATAATAAGATTTATTTTGATGCATTGATACACAATTAGTAAACTATATCATGTCATCTGATTAAATAAAAATTATTTATATTTATTTTTAAAAATTTCTAATGAGATATAAAAATTAGTTCATGAATAATGTATAAATTTTTATACCATCAATATATTAAATATAAAATAATAATAATAATAATAATAATAATAATAATAATAATAATAATAATGATGTTGGTTGGCACGTCATGTAAAGCTAAAGAATCAAATTATGTGTCAAAAAAAGGACCAGAACCCACAACTGCAAGTTGTTCATTATTGTTGATCCAAGAGAAAATGACATAACCAATGATGTTTTTGACACGTGAAACAACTTTTTTAATTAGATCGTAAATAAGATATTAATATTCGTAAATGATTAACTTGAGTTAAATTTTAAGTTAGAATAGCTCGAGATATTGAACAAATTAAATTCGAATATTTTAATGCATAACAGTAAGTGGCAAGTCTAATTGAGTTTTTTTTCAATATATCTTTTATTATATTTAATTAGTATTGAAATTTAAAAATCTCAATTTGATTTTGAGTGTAAATAATTGAGTTTAAAATCAAGTATAAAAATTAAGTTTAATTTTTTAGATCAATGAATCTAATCAAGTCGAGCTACTATCATTTAATTTTTTCTCAAATTTAATTCAAGCTTTAAAAAAATTTAATTATATTAAAATCAAAGTTCAAATCAAATTTAAATTTTTTAATGTTTAAATTCAAATTCATTATAAATGCATCACAGGGAAAACTAGTTTTGAACTTTATACAAATCGACCATGAATCTTCGTGAAACCTTAATGATTAGCATTATTATGTAAAAACAATTATAGTAGAAAGTAGGAAGTTTTGGAATCAAATACTGACGAGGCAAAGCAAAGGTGTAACTCTAAGCTTTCAAATTCTCTCTAGAGTTTGGCCCATGTAAGTGTATAGGGGTTGCAGTTGTACTAATAATGCAATAATTTAAATGGTTGTGGACACGGTGAAGTTGTACGAGCAGGACTTTTCCAGAGACAATTGTGATGGAAAATGACATCTCAGATGTTTGGAGCGATCATTTGATTAAAATTGTTATTATTATTATTGATTCAATTTAACGGTTGTGGTTAAGTTGTACAAGCATGACTTTTCAATTTGTCAGAGACAAATGGCCAGTGAAAATGGGATCCCAAATTTACGGTGCAATCATTTAATTCAATTATGCTTTAGAAGAACTTTTAACGTTAAGAAAAATGTTAATAAATATTTAATAAATTTGGTTATAGTGATATATAAACAAATATATAATCAATATATTAATTATAAAATAATAATTAAATAAATAAGACATGTATCTAGGGACAATAGTCACTAATTCGTATCTTGAACGTATATTTTAAAAAATAAAAATCAAATAAATAAGACATATGATAGTTTTAAATTTTATTTGTAAAATTAAAAAATTTAACTGTTTATTATTTCTAATAATATTCTAAAGAAAAATGAATTTTAGGTTAATGGTAAATTACCTATTTTCAAAAAAATGTTAAGTTTAAGACATTTTTCAATAACTTAAACAAAGTAAAAAGGATTAATCCCTTAAGTATAGAGATTGATTTATTTTTGTATTTAGTTGAAGCAAAGCAAAAAAATTGATCCCTCTATATACAAAGATCAATCCCTTAAAAATAAAAGTTGAAGGCAAAAATATGAATACTTTTAAGTGTTAGGGATTGATTTTTTTTTATATCAATACAACTTTTTTGAGAACAAAAAAGACAAAAAGAAATAGCTACTACTTTATACAAGACCATCATCACAAAAAAAAAAAAAAACTTTTTTCAGATAATAAACTTATTTTTAAAAAAAAATTATATTGTGAAAATCATTTTTTGCTAAATAAATTAACCTTTATAAAGATATTTTTAGCATTCTTATGTATTTTTTCTAAGGTAGTATTACTAAAATATATTCCTACATTTTGATTGACCCACTAGTATAATGTAAAATAAATCTCGATATATTATTTATATTTTTAAGTTTATGAAAAAAATGAGGTTATTAATTAAGATTCTATTTGGATAGACAGTAAGATTGGTTTTGTGTGAGATTAGAAATAGCAGTGGTAATAAGATTAGTTAATGTAATAATGAGATTGGATACTGTAATAATAATATTAAAATAAATTATGAGATATGTGTTTAAATTCAAATACAGTGGTGATAATAAGATGAATTATATTGAGAAGGAAAAATAATCATTAAAGAAATTAATTAAAATATGTATATCTAATAAGAATTTTAGTTTATTTGATTTTTATGAAAATAAATAATCAAATTTAATTAAAATTATCTGTATGTCAAATAATAATTTTATTAATAAATAATTAACAAGTAATAGAAATTTTATCGAATAATATTTTTATATTTATTTTTATGTGACTATTTATTTTTAATTAATTCATATTGATTTTACAATAATAAAATTTATATATTTATTAAATTATTATATAAAAATTTATATATTATTATATAAAAGAAAATGTTCATAAAAATGCAGACATTTTCATTATTTTCTAAGAGAGCACCAGCTATTACATAGTTTTTTTTAATTAAAACTACGAAATTTTCAAAATTATCAACGCTTACTTCTACTTCTCGAAATAAACCTCTGAAAAAAAAATCATTTTAATTTTTTGTAATCTTCATCGAATTAAATTATCAATTCGGATTACAAAAACTAGACTCCCACGTAGAAAGTCCAATGCCAAGTGTTACAATATTAATGAAAGTTTCCAAGAAACAGAAACATTAAGTGCTATACACAGAGATGAAAAGAAATAATTTCTTTGAAAAACTGACAGTGACCTGAATTTTATTGCAAAACCTAACATAGAATTCCATGTGAGCATTTTTCTTTGACAAAATCAAACTACTTTAATCATATATGGTCCCTAACATTCTAACGTATCCATATTTCTCATGGTCCGTCGTTTAATGTGGCCTCTCTTAGTGCTTTTTGTGTCTGAAAACTGGTCCCTTTAATTATGGGAATAAGTAGAGAACAGATAATCAAACCTTAGATCCAAACATATCATACAACAATCAAGAAGACTTGACGTTACCAAAAGATTTCCTGGTTCTCCCCTCTCTGCCCCACACCTTCTCCGTTTTCTTCAATAGATTGAGGATTAACATGTGAAGAAAAATGTTCCGCAGAAAAATGCTTGTGGGGATTGTCATCAGGTGCGACTGATTGTAGTGGTCTTCTCAGTACATGAAAGCCTGGCCATTTATATATCCTTATCGTGTTTGTATATTATTTTGTGTCATATTTGTACATGCACATAGGATTGTCAATAGATTTTGGATGTAGCTGATTATGTTGAGTACTTATAAATCTGACAATTTATATATTTATGTCACATTTGTGTATATTTTAATATCATAATCGTATTTAAAGTATTTTATATTTATTTAAATTTTGATATATTAATTATTCATATTATATAAATTATGAGATATTCATGTATTTGTATGATATTTAAATTATTTTTTTCATATTATATGTTCATATAATAGTGTTATATTTTTAACTAATGTTAAAAAGAAAATAAGGTGTTCATTCCTTTTCTGTTAAAATCATAACGGAATTAGTTATTAATTAAATTAACCGAATTATCATTTTTTATCATTAAACAAATTGAATTATGCAAATTTTAGTGTTAATCGATAGAAAACATTTCAATTAATTTGATTAATTACAAAAAATTAATTAAGCTTCACTTGTTCCAGCATCAATTAGTTAAAATTATATTTTTAAAAACTTAAATTTTTAATATTTATAATTCAAATAAGAATAATATATATCAGATATTTAAATGTCATTCATGTTTTATGTAGGGGCTTTTGTTTTGTGCAGGGGACGCATATGAGTAATGCATGTTGGGTGTGTTTGCTTCGATTTTTGTAGTGATTTTTTTTCATTTCCTATTGAATGAATTTACTAATTGAGAAAAAAAATGTAAATTCTAAATCCATAATAACTAAAAAAAAGAATTCATAATATAAAATTTAAAATATCAAAGATTAAAAGTATAATGTTTTATATATTTGGAAAATAAGAAAGTAACCCCAAAAAAATGTTTGGACAGCCTATATTTCAGAGGTTTATAATATGCCAATAATTTTGGGTTTTTTTTTTCTTTTTTCAGATTTTAAATTTGGCCCAAGAGAGATATGCTGGATTTCTTTGCTTTCCAGATGAATACTATATGTGAGTGTTAGTCCCTCAGTCTCTGTCACTTTTTCCATATTTTAAATTGGGCCTAAGAGAATTTATATATTTATATATTTATATTATATTTATATATTTTACTGTATTATATATATTTAAGATACTTTATATTACATTAATATTGATATAGTAATTATAAATATTATATAGATTTTAAGAATTTATGTTTAGTTCATTTTGATATATAATATAAAATGAAAATTTTAAAAACTAGATAAAAAAATCGATTGAATTAGTATTGAAAGAATCATTTTAAGAATTGGTGAAAAACTTATCTGCCGTTGAAATTTATCCTTAGTTGGTCCGGATGAATATTTTAATTTCTAAATTTGGTTTTAGATTTTAAATTTAAAATTATGAAAATTTTGATAATGACCTTAAAATTCGAATTGGGGTAATGAATTTTATATGATTAAATTTCAATTGGGTTGGGTTAGACTTCAAGAAAAATAAAATTCACTTGATCTTTAGCTTAATTCCAAGTTTTGATCCAGCTCAATGGCATGCGTACGATGTAATTCAATCTCGTACAGACTTCAACCTTCAAGCAAAACTTAGAATGTTCTTTTCACCTAACCTTACATTAAAACTAGGCTAATATATACTGCATAAATAAGCCACAAGTTTTCAATATAGGATTGCTCACCACCTAACACTTTTAACCAAATTTCCTTCTTCTTCAAATAAACATTATTAGATTGATTTTTTTATTTCCAAAAATATCAGTAATGTAATGTGATTATACACCATATATATATATATATATTTACGTACGATATTCTATATAAATATTCATATTTTATATTTATAGGTATAGACAACACACCCTTATGTTAAATTCCAGCATAAAATCGTACGAATTGTCATCCTTTGTATTCATGTTCAGACATGAATAGTAAAGCCATTCGTTGGTTCAGATGGCGATGTTTGATTTCATTTGGGGGGGTCCCAATCTCTTCAAGGCTTGGCCCCAATGTTTTTTTTTTTCTGGGCTAATGCAAACTTCGGAGCAGCGGGTTGCCCTTGTACGGACCACAATTCGGGGGGGGGTTGGAACGCCTCCCTTTTTTTCATAAATCTTCCACTAAATTTGTTGTTTTCAAAGATGCTGTGGAGTCTTTGGTCATCTTCAACCTTTTTCGCCATAAGTCGGTGGTGTTCCTAATTCTTTTACGTTATTGTCTGTTCAGTCTCTCAGCTATAAAAGACCATCTACAACAAGAATAATATTATAAACGCTATCAGAAGCTTTATGAGCGGTTCATTGCGCTATGCTTCATCAAAATTTTGAAAAACAGAAGAGTATATTTCTTTAAATAAAATTACAGAAAAGAAGAATAAAGAACATGTTAATGAAAGATAGAAAAAGATCAGAAACCTGTTTCCCAAGAGCTTTGTGAAGTCTGAAGATGATAAGCTCTTCCTCATCTGTTGACATGTTGCCTGCCAAGCCTACAACTTCTCCCTGTTCTCTTTGAACCATGTGCTTTAAAATTACTCTATAAGGGCCTTTGCTTCATGAGCAGTCAAAGCTGGCTCCTTACTTAGGCCTTCGTTAGAACAACAAGGGCTTCTTCCCCATTTGGCACTGCACCACCCTCCTTCTTCCTCGGGCAGATAGATGGGTCTGTTCTGAGTTATGACTTTTAATGATTCTTGAAACGTCTCCCTTCGTCCGGGGGATAATTTATGGCTTGTTTTTCCTTTTTATGAAAATCAAAGTGACAACATAAGTTTTTCTCCTTTTTTTTCTCCTCGGCAAAACTAAATATAAAACAGGAAAAAAGAAGTTCTAAATGGGCATTTGACCGCCCCAAATGTTCGAAAGGGACAGCATCTATTCTTCCAAATAAAACAATAATTAATTAAGTGTAGTGTACATAATTACCACCAAATTAAGCCAATTTTTTGCTTCCTTCCGGATGCAAACATGAATATATTGAGGCAATCCTTGCAAATCTATATCTTATAATCGACACTCAAAAAATTCAAAATTTTATATACATATATTAAACATGTCAAATTAATCGTATTCAAATATATCATGTCATGTTTATTATAATATTTTTTATATTTATTAAAAATGTCGTGCTTTTATCTAATTTTCATATCGTATCCAAGTCTAATGGATGAAATATATCATATAGGTTGGAATTTTAGTAACTTATTCTTCTTTACTCCAGAATGTTATCTTATTTTTAGTTCACGCATATGCTAAAAATATGTAGGAACCTGCATTTTTGGAGTAGTTGCTTGGAATAATTTATTATTGTCCTTTCAATAAGAGAAAACATTATAACCATTAGGTAATGTATATATATATATATATATATATAATAAAATTTGATTTTTGTACAAATATAAAAGTAATTTATTGGAAAATAGGAGAGCATGATGATGATTAAACTTTCTTTCACCTGCCCTTCTTTACTTCTTATTTGATCTGAAAAAAAAAAAAAAAAGACAAATCTCCATTCGTTTTGAAAAGGGCTCAAACTAACATTCTTGCATGGCTTGGAAAGTTTGTTGCTAATCCACGCAACAACCTTCCCCAATTTGGCGGTGGCAAATGTCGGATACCAGAAACCAGATGACTGATTCAGAGGAACCAAGTACCCGGCACCATCCATAAACGGCTAAGTAACCGACAAAAAAGTTCTCACGTCCCCGTCCATTGTATCCATATTTGGGAGTTTAAGCTCATTGTCCTTTAAGTCACTACTTGGGGCTATTATGTACTTGTTTACAGTTTTACTTGAGTGCAATCACTATGTACCTCATTAGTGAAGTTTTTTTTTTCTTTAAAGGACAACACGAAGGGCTGGTAAAATACGAATTCTAGATCTTAAAATAGTTGGACTCTCAATTGTCTTAATCATTTACGGCAAGAGGGATTGATGCTTTTTACGACAAAAATATTTTTAGAAGTAATTTTATTGAAAATAAGTGTTTTTTCTAACGAAATTTTATCGAAAAAAGTTAATACTTTTAACGATGGATATTTAAGCTTTATTGAAGAAATTAGAAAATTTTTTGGCTGATTTCATCACTAAAATTTTCCAAGAAAATTTGTCCGTCTTGCCTGATTTTTTGCAATGAAATTTTCTGTTACAAAACATTAAATATGCAATAATCTCATTACCAAAATAATCATTTTTGGCGGAATGTCTAACTGAAAAAAGCTTCGAATTTTTTTTCCTAGAAAAATGTCGTTTGAAAAATTATTTCATGATGGAATTTCGTTTACATGTATTTAAAATTTTAACTTTCGTTACAAATAGTTATTACCAATAATAGATAAGAGAAACAAAAATGATCAATTCTTTATGTGAAGAATACATGCATGATGCATCTTTTTGAAAATTAAAAGGTTAAATAATAATAAATATTTTATATAGGATCATCCTAACAACAAAAACACATTAATTTTTCCACTAATAAACTCAATTTTCAAAATTTATTTTATGAAAACCACTTTTTATAAAATAAAGAGACCTACATATTAAGATTTTTTTTTATATTTTTTTGTATATTTTTTAATAATAAGTAGTATTATTAAGATATACTCCTACATTTTCATTGACCTAATGTAAAATAAATCTTGATATACCGAAATAAGTGTAGCATGAGTTTTAAAGCATACTCATTTTCATGAAAATGAGTCAAATTTCAAGTTTATGTAAGCCTGATCTTGTGGATGAGCAAACACAAAGCTTCTAATCTTAAATCATAAAATGAGTAAAGATACTTGCATAAAAGGCATCTTGTTATATTAAATATATTTTTAAGTTGTTTATAAAAAAATTAATAATAAAGGGTACCCTATGTGGACAAAAAAAGGTACAATGTTGATAAAAAAGGTTGCATAATAACAATCACAAACAATAACAGCTAGAAGTTGTTCAATTATTATAAACCCAGGAGAAAATGACAAAACTGATGAATGATGTCTTTTCGACTTGTGAAACGAGGAGGTTGGGCTCGCCCGAAGATGTGGGAAGAATATTTTTAAACATTATATAAATCAACCATAGTAGTCTTCAAGAAAGCATAATTAAAATTATTATTATTATTATTATTATTATTATAGGTATTCATGGGTCAGATTAGATTTAAGTCTAATTTAAATATGATATTAATATTATTTATGTTTATCCAAATCTGATTGGATCTAATTTGAAATATGGATCACAAATTTTATCCAATTTCGTCCATATTTATAAATGACAATCCAAACTCATTTAAGCTCTACCTTTTTTTTTTCCTAATTTTTTTTAAATTTAATCTTTTATAATTTAATATTTTTCTTTTATTAAATTTTAAAATTTAAATAAATTAACATATATTTTAATGTTTACACTATAATATAATATATATTTTTTATATGATAAAAATTATCTAATAAATAAAATATAAAATTAATATATATTATACAATTGTAAAATGGGCTGAGCCAAGCTTGAGTCTTGAAAGTAAAAATCAAGGCCTGGCTTAATTTTTAAATGGATTTAACTTTTTGTCCAAGCCTATTTTTTGGTTTTAACATTTTTATCTAAACCCTTTAAATATCGGGTGAACCTTCAAACTTAGACAAATAACCCACCCATTAAGACTTCTTATTTTAACGTAAATAATACAACACTAATTGAGGACTTCTATAGTTTAAAGAATTTAGACCAACAATAATCGTTGGTTCTACGAACATGCCTATAAAATAGGTAGGTTTTGGAAGAAAATATTGGGGCAAATCAAAGCTGTAGTGGCTAAAAACTTCAAGGGAAATAATAAATTATAATTGCAAACAGCTAGGAGAATGGAAATTCTTCTACCTCTGCTTCGTGCCCCATCTATGTCCATCAATAAATCTTCGCCACATGGTATATATAAATAAGTAAATAATATTTAAAAAAAAAAAAAAAACCATTAATACAATTGTTTCTCCTTTTCTCACTTCTCAATGCCCTAATTCTCTCATGTCTTCTATTATCTTAGGTTCGTTTGGATCTCGCCAAACCTCCAAACTTTATTTAGGAGATTCTCCCACGACACACTACTCACTGGGAGTGTGTTTACACACCTCCAATTGGGGGCGTTCTTCCCATTGGCCCCTCCAATTTCAATAAAGGGGCAAGGCTCCAATCCAATTGGAGCCTTGATAAAGGGTAAAATGAGTTTTTTTTTTTAATTTACTTTTCATTAAAAAATATTTTAATATAAATAATATTTAATTATTATTTAATATAAGTATAATTTTTAGTTTTTAATATATATTTTATTAGTTAATATAAATATAAATTTAATAATTTTTAATTATTATTCAACATAAATATAATTTTATTTATATTTTATTTTTAATATAAATATAATTTAATGATTTATTATTATTATTGAAATAAATATAGTTTTATTTATATTTTAATATTTAATATAAATTTATTTTTAATAATTTTTAAATATTTATCATATATATCATATTTTAATCAAACATGCTTAATGGTCATTTGGAGATGAGAATTTTGTTCAGCAAATTTTTTATGTTCAATGAATGAGGTTTTTAATGCATCTTCTCAAAATTTTTCTAGAACAATAAAAATAAAATGAAAAAGAATAATCTTCACTTAGAGTTTTTTAAAATCTACATGTAGAGTTGAAAAAAGCTATCACATATCTTTAGTTTGCATTTAAAAAAAATTAAATAAATAAAACATATGACAGTTTTTTAATCTTACTTATGCAGTTAAAAATTTAAAGTTAAAAAACTCGCTATTAATGTACCTGATAATAATCAAATAAAAAATATATCAAGTTTATCTCAATTAATTTACATATTTTTATGAGAGATTTTTGTTTTTAGTAATTCAATCATTTTATAGCTAAAAAGCATGAAACAAAAGATAGGGATAATGGACAACATCTTTATAAAACCAAACATTGAGGGACAAAAGTAAAGAACGCCTAAGAATGATAGCCCAAAAAGAAACAAGGTCACAAGAATCAAATCAGGAAAAATACGAAGGCAGCTAGTTACCACCAGGCTATGAAATTATCACATCGATCCATACCAGCTTTAGCAAGGGAATCAGTCATGCCCTTGGCTTCTTGAAAGATTTTGGAAAATTGGACTCCTTTAACTTTAAAAAACAAGGAGTCAATTTGCAACAATTAAAAGCAACCATTGACTCAGACTCAATAATAAGAGAATAATTATTCCATCGATTAGATTTAACAAAGATTTCCAATGCGAACCAGATGGCATTTAGTTCAGCAGAGTCAAAATCGCGTATCCCAGAGGGCAGGAGAAGATAGCCATAATCCGAAAAGACTATGGATTGATCTAATCAAAATAGCAGGGTTAACTGAATTTTTTTAACATGTCCGTGGTTATATTTAACATGTTTAACGCTAATTGGAGTTTGCCATTTAAGTGTTCTTTTTTCTTTTGGCTCTTTTATTTATGTAACATGGCAAAATCTAATTGACGAGACATATCTCGATCAAGACAGAATATACCTATTCCGAGCAAAGAAAACTAAGCAGGCGACCGGGGCAGGTAAAGACACGTGAGTTTAAAGTTAAGAGAGAGAGAGTTTTTGTTGGATACGATGACACGACAAAATGAAAAAAAAATAATAATAAGGGTGGGGAGAGAATCAGACAATAAACATGTGAAGTTAGATAAAAATTGTTGTGGCGTTGGTATTGGAGCGACTTCTCATTAACGCCTGCATGCTGGAATTATACGTATTGGTGATAATTGAGTGAGTTCGAGATGAGTTATTTTAGATTTAAATTTTTTTGGATTCAGGTTGATTTGGGTTTGGGTTAATTCGGGTTTGAGTTCTTTCGGGTTTTGGTCAATTCGGGTTCGAGCTCAAGTTGTGTCGGGTTCGGGTTTGAGTATATTTTACATTATTTTTTTATTTTATATTAAATATAATCATTTTTACATAATTTTGAATCCTAAGCCTAGACATAAATTTGGTCCGTCTAATCTTAAAAAATCTTAATTCGATTCTATTGCCCTATCCATGACACGAAAAATTTTTAAATTCTAAGCTCAGGTCGAATTTGTCCTTATCGACCCATATAAGTACAAATCATTGTTCATAATATTAAAAAATTATTTTTATATTAATATTTACATATTTTATAATTAAATTTAAATAAAATATGTTATTTTATTTAAAAAAATACTGTTTCAAGTCGAATATACTTGAAACTTAAAATCTAAAACCTGAGCTTGATGGTGCCGGGCCTATTGTGTTGGGCAGGCTGTCTGGCTTATGGACAGGTTGTCTAGCTCATGGGCAGGTCTGTTGCTAATTTAATATGTGATTTTTTTTTTATTTTTGATATAGTATTATCTATTATGGCTTTACTATTTTTTAATTTATTTATTACTTTGTTATATTATTATCAAACTCTAATTATTATTATTACTTATAATAATAATAATAATATTTAAAAAAGTATTTAAAATTTTACTACTAACATGCATAAACTCTCAATATTTAATGAGTTTAACTAATTAAATTAATAAAATAATAAATTGATGATATATTTTACTGATAATACTTTCAAAGCTCATGATATGATTTATTTTTGATAAATTATTATTTTATCATATATAGACATGTTCAAAGATCGAGCTATCCACTTAGCTCAATTGGGCCTGGGCTTGAGTTCTCATATTTTAGTTTCAGACTAGCCCAATCCGACTTAGAACGTTTATTTTAAATTAAAATAAAATATATTTTATTTGATTTTAATTATAAAATATATAAATATTAATAAAAAAA
>JBBYHL010141188.1:0-17092 GCA_038381835.1 Adansonia madagascariensis | reverse complement strand
TTCTAGATAAAACCTCAAAATTTTTGGCCTTCTAAATTCCTAAGGTTCTTTCATGACCTAGTACTGATTACACCTTATTGACCTAAAGTCCATGTTTAATTTCACTTTTGGCGTAATTTTAAAATCTAACTATAAGCTAAAAAGTTGACCTTTTATAATTGACTTTTGCCATTAAGTCAACTTTTTATTTGAACTTCTAAAAAAATCTTCTTTTTTTCACTTAAATGATCTCAATAATCACTCTAATCACCTTAAGAGACCTATATCAGTCAACTTTTGACATTCTTAAATTTTCGAGACCCGGATCTTGATTTTTCAAAATTCAGTACTGACCCCTTAATTAGACAACGAAGCTCAAATGGCTTATTACATTGAACTAAGCTCATCGAAAATAAACCAAAACCTCAATTGGACCTTTCTATCATCTATAACTCATCGAAGAAGATCCAAAACTAGAAAAAACTATGCGACCCCTAAAATTAAGAAAAAATCAATTACGGGCTTGGATAAAATAGGGTGTCTACAGTTGCCCCTCTTTAGTTGTTGCTAAAAACTTAGGAACAAGGAAAAGGCTAAATAAGGATGATCTTCTTTAGGTCCTAATAATCCCTTTATAGAAAGTTTTTTTTTACATATGCAATATCCTAACTACCTATACCTAATCTAGATGTAAAAAAAGTATTAATCCTCATTAATCTTCTGCCTAATCGATTAGGTGTCAATTCTACTAGTCTTTTGCCTAACTAAACAGATTGGACTTTAACAAGAAAATTAAAAATATCGATTTTACTGGTCTTCTCATTAACTAAATAAAGCAAACTGACATGTTGCATTCTTCATTGGTCTTCTACCTAACCACATGAAGAAGACTTAGCGTATTGCCTACCTCATTGGTTTTTTGCCTAACCAAGTGAAGAGCACTTAGGGCTACCAGCTCTATTGGTCTTCCAAATAACCAAATGGATTGGACTTACACATAATGCCTACTTCAACGAACTTATACATTGTCAAACGAAAATGACTTAACTGGGCTTATCTATTGGCCAACTTTGTTGGGCTTACAATATGGCCAACTAAATTAGGCTTTTCTTTTTCTAAAGGCCAACTTGATTAAGTTTACCTATGGTTAACTACATTGGGCTTGTCTTTCTCTTATGGGCTAATATGACTATGTTTACACATGGCCAATTACGTTGGGCTTATCCTAGGGCGTAACTTCCCTAAGTAAATGCCAATATTGGTTTTCTACTTAACCAGCTAAATTGAACTTTTTTTCCTTTTCTTTTTCCTCTCTGTATACCAACTGTATTGGCCTTGCTTATTAGGGAAAAAAATGCCATTACTTGTATAATCATCCATTGAGGACTAATCCCTTGTTTTCATAGACACTATTAGAGATATCTTCTTTTTGAGCTATTATCTGTAATGCAATATGAATGCATATGCATAATTCCTATTTCATGTTAGTATACAATCATAGTCTTAAGGTATTCATGTAAAGCAACTTAAACAAAGCTAAGTTTATAGAAATGACCCTAATATAACTAACCTAAAGATAACCTAAATGAAATCGAGGTTCAAAGAAATAGCCTCGGTGAAACCAAAGACCTAAAAATAGCCTGGACAAAATCGAGGTTTGAAAAAATGGCCTGGACGAAACTAGAAACAAAAATAAGGTTCAAAAAATAGCCTGAATGAAACAAGAAACCAAGAGACAACTTGGACAAAATTGAGGTTAAAAAAATATGGCTTGGACAAAACTAGAAACAAAAAGACAACTTGAAAAAAAATGATGTTTGAAAAAATAGCTTGGATGAAACCAAAGACATTTATTAAAACATCGTCAAGGAAATGTTTTTGAGGACTCTAGAAAATATCCTCAAGAAAAGGCTTGTAAAACCTTAAAAACCTCTTCAAAAATAGGCTTATAGCATTTTTGAAAACACCCTCGAGAAGAGGCTTGTGAAATCTCTAAAAATATCTTCAAGAAGAGGCTTAAAATATCTTAACATATCCTCAAGAGAAGGTTTTAAAAAATATCTAAAAACATCCTTAAGAAGAGGTTTTTGGAATCTCTTTAAAAAATATCTTCAAGAAGAGGCTTATAAAATCTATAAATACATCCTCAAGAAGAGGCTTTCAAAAATTTCTAAAATATGCTCAAGAAAATGCTTATAAAATCTATAAACACATACTCAAGAAAAAGCTTATATCGTCTCTTAAAATCCTTAAGAAAGGCTTATAAATCACCAAAATGTACTCAAGGGATGCTTAAAGACTATCCTTAGAGAAATATGTCTATATCATAGTTTAAAATCTCCCTTAAACATGTAATTCAATGTACACTACAACTATTAGGCAATGCAAAAGACTTGATCATGTAGTGTTGTGTATAATATGCAATGAATGTCATACAATCCTAACATCTCAAGCCTGTACTTCTTCAAACAAGCTAGCCATCTCATCTTTTTCAACCACATTCTTGTTATGGTTTCATCATAGGTAAAACCTTATATCAATTCCAACCTATCAATATTTCTTAAGAATTTTCCTTTGAGTCTCATGATCTGAACTCATCAGTATTCATCTCACTCCTTTGTTTGCCTTAGAATATCAGCATTTTCAAGTGTACTGGGGCTTGGATTAATTTTTCTTATCAATTCCTTTTCTAAAATGCATCTTGAGCGCTTTATGCTCTAGAAGAGATCAATCATTTTATAATTATCTACCATTTCTCAATGGCTTCCCCACTTTAACCAAAAATCCATGCCCCAGCTTTTCTTTTTAGGTTTTCTCATTTAGGAAACATAATTTCTCACAGTCTTTTGCCCTACATATAAGAGAACATTTGGCTTTATTCATGACAACCTTTTTTTAAAGCAAACATTTCTTTAAAATATGAGTTTGCTTAAAATACTCACTTAAAGAAAATTAATTTTGAAAAACATAACCTTCAAAGCATATAATATTCAAGTCCCTAAAAGACTGATAATTCACTACTAGAAAATTTCTTAAATGGTAATTCGATCTTTTGCAAATTTGGCTAAAGCATTTAGCATAAGAATTCTATTATTGGTCTAAAAGGGTTTCGTAAAAATGAAATATCTACTTTACTATTCTAGGCTACCGAATGGAACAACTTTTAGAAAACATGGATTCCTTAAGAATTAAACAATATCAAATTCTCATAAGTGTCCCTCTATCTATAACCTAATTGGCACTAAGATTAATCATGACAAGGTCAGGGTTAGAGATCAATATGGAAACTTAAAAAGATCAACTTTTCAAGTCAATCATTCCAAATGAGAATCGATATCTTCGGATATTCAAGGATTTTTGGGTGTCCTTAAATTTCTTCCTTCTTAACAACATCTAGTAATCCCATAAATGACACCAAAAACTCTTTTATTTTACTCTAGACTGCCCATTTTCGAGTTTTCACCCTAAAGCTAAATTTTTCTTTTTTTTCCAACTTTTTTTTCATTTTTTTATTTTTTATTTGCTTCATCATGCTCTTAAGAATACTTAAAATCTATCCAAAAGATAATTTCCTAAAAAATAAATCAACTCAAATAACCATACCTAATAGAAATGGACTTTTCTAGGTACGTATTGCAGGCCATGGTTCAAAATTTAAAAAGAAAAGGATATATAGGCTCAAATCAATTGTTTCAGGGTGAAAAGATCAAGGATCATTTCTTGCTATGAAGCCTTTCATCCCTTCTCCTTTTTCGAACCACATTTTGCTTTGTTTCCTTATCTATTTCTGTTTTTTATTTTTTTTTTGTTTTACTCCTTTTGATCTTATGCTTTTGCTTTTTCTTTTTCCTTTTCTTCTTACGTTTTTCTTTTTCTCTTTTTTTTTTCTTTTTTTTCATTTTATATAGGGAAACTTGGTCCATTTTGACTTTATCCAATTTATTGGACTTCTTTTTAAAACTATGGAATGGGATGTCCATCCTCACATCTCTTAAAGGGGTTTTCTTTTCCCATGCCCCTCAGTGTGGAAGGTGATCCTTGATCGGGGTTTATAGAAAAAAACCATTCATTAGGTCCAACATGGGCAAGCAAGGTAAATAATTTCTACATTTGAGAAAAGATAGTGAAAGAAAATCATTTGTTATCTCAATCACAACTACATGAACTGAATAATCATTCTTTGAACAATAGTTTTTAGAAAATCCTAAGCATCCTACTCACATGATGTTGCATTCTATTTTCATTTTTTTTTCTTTTTTTTAATTTTTTTCATTTTTCATGCCTCATAATTCACGCCTTAATTATCTTTTTCTTTACATTAATAGATGTGTCACTTCTCAGTATATCAAGGTCAAAATCTACCCAGGGTATCCTATGCTCCATTGATAAGAGATATAGATTTGGGTAATTAAAAAAGAATACAACTTAAAAGGGTGACACCTTAATGTTGGGCTATTCATAGTGTTATGAAAGAAATAGGCTTAAATGGTTTTCTAACAATAGAAGGTTGTGTTATTTACCCATCATGCCCTGGGATGCAAACCAATTCTCAAAAGCAATAACGAAGAGGTTCACATTTTAAAGGTTAGAAAGAAAGGTAAATTTCAGCACAATCTTAGCCTAACTACCATAGGTTTAGGACCTTTACCAAAATATTTGATCTACTTGATTTCGAAAGGAATCCATGAATCTAAAAATCTATTCTATTAATCATAACATTAGCTAAGGCTTTCACTTTATTGGTTATTTCGAAGCAATCATAACTGGTGAAATTCAAAATCAATTCCCTGAAGTTATGGGTCTTTTAGGGAATCATAGTGTTCATGAAAAAGTTTAAAAAATTAATGTTAAGGTATAGGTTCATTCCTAACAGTAAAGATCAATATTCTTGAGACTTTTCAATTATTATCTTTTCTTAAAAATTTTTCTTTTTCAGAAAACATTTCATCATTTTCACCAAATTCTCTAAATCATACTGACCCAATTTATTTCTATCAAACATTTCAAATCATGCATGCTTTAAAGAAAAGATGACAATCTAGAGACAAAGATTTCTATCATGAAATATGGAAACACATTAATGAAACCCCTTAACCATTTGCTCAAATTATGCATATTGTTCCACTTATTCTGCTAATTCAATTTCTTTTGTCAAACTTCAACAATCTAGCTTTGACTAGCTATTGTACCTTTATCTTTAATGCCTTACATTCCTCCTGGAATGGCTTGAAACTCCAAAATGATAGCTACAGGTGAAACCAGTATCATAATCCTTTAAACAAGATGACCCTAAAGAATTAGATAGTATTGACAACATCCGATCTTGGATGAGCCAAGGAAGTCATTTTGTGTATGATATTAGAATGTGCTTTATAGGGATCTTGTCCCATCTCCTTTGTCCCTTATAACCTCTTGCTAACTTGTTTGTCTGAACAACATATGTAATTAGAGGCATGAATATTGAGTTGGACACAGAAAGGATTGCTTGTGAAAAAATTCGAATAAGTATCTTGTACAACATTATTCATATTAATATCATCGATCAAAACTTAGGCCTCATCTACCTCATTTTTAGGTACCATTTCTTCCGTGGCACTTAGTGCTCTATTCTCTTTAAGTTTTCCACTCTTAGTTGCACTTTCAATCATTTCCCTAGGTATAACCATATCGGTAAAACTTTTAGTAGCACTTCCCACAAGCTTATCATAAAAAGGAGCATATAATGTTTCCAACAAGTAAATTGTCATCCCCTTTTTGGTCAGTGATGGGTGCACCTAAGCAGCTTCTTCCCTACACCTTTGAACTTTTGTCTAAAACTCTCATTAGACTTTATTTCCATGTTCTATAATTACAATCGGTGACATGTTTATATTGTTCAAAGAAAACCTGGGCTAAATTCGACCACGTTTGAATCTTGGCTTTATCCAACCCTACATATCATCGAGCTTCATCACTAGTTAATCCTAGAAGCAATAGATCAATAACTTCTAATTGCCTTCATTCCCATCTTGCTGCAATGCATTCCAATGTGAGCAAATAAGCGCATGGTACCATTATACTTCTTAAATTCTAGTGTCTTAAATTTTGGAGGAATAATCATCCTAGACACCAAACCAAGATCTATCGCATCCACCACTCTAAACTTATCTACTCTTTCTATGGCCCTCAATCTCTTTGCTATGACTTGCAACTACATGTGCTCCTTTTTTCAGCATGCTTAGACATTTTCGCCATAAGCCTATCCAACTCGATAAACTTATCAAGGTCAGGAACTAATTGATTTTCCAGAACAGAACCTAAATTCAACCTATTTTTAATAATCACCTGTGGCATTGCAACTTCTAGATGCCCATGCACTATAGGAGCAATTCCAATAGATGGTATCGTTTAAGGCACTTGAACAAAAGGCACAACAATTTCTTCCCTTGCACCATTAACAAACTCGATAGATTTTTCTTTGGGATCAATTTCTTTAGCTTGAGAAATCGAGCCTCCTACTTACTCTTTCCCTTTGGTTGCTAACATCATTAATTCCATGATATCAACTAGCTGTCCATTCTTGAACTTCCTCCATCTTTTCTATCTTAATTGCAGAATCATTCTCCATATTTCTTATGCAGGACTGAGTGTTGTATCTCCTCCAAATGGGTACTTTTACACCTTTCCCTGCATTCATAATTTTATTCCTTAAAGAATGACACCAGATTTAGAATCCCATATCGTGATTATCATGCATACCATGACATGAATAAAAATGCACATATATAAAAAAAGAGTTAGTATGAATGCAATGACATGAATAATATGCAAACATATTGAAGGCATTGACTAAGGCAACAATTCCAATATAAAATTAAAATCCATAATCCAATTATTATACCTAGAAAATCTGAGTTTACATCTATTCATTTGCAGAAAAATAGTTTAGATACATCTATAAGAAGAAATTCATTCACCAAGACAACACTCAACTATTACTTTTATTACTCAATAGGAACATCTAGCACTGATGGAGATCTGGGTTCCACTTTGACATCATTCTGGACTTTTAGCTGAGTAAGAGCACAATCAAGTTTTCTTTTGGCTCACCAACAAACTAGCTGAGAGCTTGACGATATTCCTTTTACCTTTACTTCTCCATAAGTCCATTTTTTTATTTAGTTCTGCCACCTTGGATTTCTACCTTTCAAACGACTTGTTAACTTTGGCATTTTTAGAGTAAGCCTGACTCATTTGTTGTTCTAATGCAATTCTTCCATTCTTTGCTTGGCATCATCCTTTCTTTTAAAAGCTGTTTCAACTACCACTCACATAGAGCTTAACCATACTTTAACTGCCTAATTTTGGCCTCTAACCGAACAATCTCTAACTAAAACATTACTCACTCCAACTCAAATTCTTTCTTTAAGAATTCAGCCTCAGACAGCTACTCTCATGCTAAAAGAACCACATCATCATCCAAAAGAAAAATAGTATCATTGACCTGATTATCCCTCCAAACCTTATAAGTTGGAGCATGTTATCCCAATACTGAGCCAACTGCATACGATAGGTTTCTGTCCATTCATCAGCCATGGCTCATATCTCTTTACATAGCTGCTTCCTCCATAAAGAAAATCAAACTCACCTAGATCATGAGTCGAAGGAATAAACTGTCGGGACTTGAGCTGCCTTTGACCTAGCAAAAAAGCATTGCTAGTACAACTCAAGATTTGTAACAAGGGTATCCAATGTTGATGTCTGAATTGGCATGGCATAACTTGAGAAAACATCCATGGTGCTCTCTATGTAACATCTTTTTTCTTCAAGTTTTGAAATATCGATACCCATTGGTCTTCGGTATAATCACTTGGCCACTCTTTCTTAAAGAATTTGGTAAACGGCTAGAATATCCTAGTACACATTCGGATATCAGTCTTCACATCTTTTCAAAAGTGACCATGGACCCATATCTATAATAGTGGGCACACACAAGAAATCTACTCATTGGCTTTCTCTTGCAAAAGTTCAACGATTGTATCGCTTCAGCCAAAATCACCATGGTTAGTTGATATTGTACCTCAATAAATCAAAGAAACCACTGCTAATTAATATACTCCAAAATCATAAGGAATAGCACAATCCATAAACAACCAATGCAAAGATATCATTTTTTTTCCAGGTTCGAGCAATTATTCATCAAATCCCATAACCTATGCCATGATATACAATGACTTTGACCCTTGCAAACAACATATGCCCTAATCCAAGTCTTAGATGCTCTGGTGATATTAGCTAACTGTCTCTGTAATGTCTATGGTTTAGACTCTTTAATGTACACCTAATTGGGAATGATATGTTCAATATGCAAGAAAATAGTGTTTGTCAATTATCGATACGATATCCTCTCTATTGAAGTAAAGAAAAAACATCTCAGATTCCAAAGTTGAGCCACAGCTTGAAGCAACCTTGCATTGACCATGTCCTGGAGCAATAGGGCTATCTTCCCATACTTTCAAGTAAATAAATCTTTCTTGGTACTGTCCCATTGATCCCATATGGCCTGTAAATCCACCTAGTCATTCTGCTATAACTCAACATGAACTCGGACCAAAAAAGGCAAGAAATACTTGACTTTTAAAGTATCCCCGTGTTGCTTTTAAATCTCTTCCAACCAATCCTTCATTACAAAGTACTTCTCCTTTACTGAAACCACACGTACTCTCATTCTAAATGACTCTTATGATGGAGACAATCCTTTTTATACCAATAGCATTCGAATGCACTAATAATGATGCTAAAATGCTTGCAAAACAAATAAAGCAACCAAGATCACAAATTATTCACATAGAAAATAATTCAAATATTTTGAATGGTCTTGAAAATTTTATCTTGAACTTTGTAATCTTTTGGAATCTAAGGGACACTTTATTTTGGTATTAGGGTATGTATTTCTAATCAGAATCTAAAAGACTAGCTCCATCAATCATGGTCCTAGTTTAGGGCACCGATTTCGTTTAGGATACTTTTGTCAAACGAAAGCTATCATGATGCTTCTAGTATTACATTAGCCATCAATCCGATAGCATAGCGGTATGTTTAAATGTTCTTCACAATATAACATTCATGAAAAAAGTTTTGAGGTGTTTGTTCATTTTAGATCGATTTTATTTTTTGACAAGTTTTAGCCATCAATCCGATAGCCAAACAGTGAGTTATAATCAAATATAAATATAGACACACATCGATGGGATGATAAATATTTCGGGTGATAAAGTTTATTCGAACCACCTAAAATGAGAGGAGGTTAGAAGCATTCCCAATTATACCTAAACTTCAGGTTCTTCTAGACTTCTAGGTATTGTTAACTAAATTTGGCTCTGATGGCTCATTACATGCTTGTTTAAGATGACCTCTAATGCACACGATCCTCAAATCGTTTTCCCATCCTGATAAAGATAGCTAAGGCACCCTGATCTTAGGCCCATCATTGGCTTGAAGAAACAGGTTCGATTCGTATGAAAATACTATTCATGTTTATATGGTTAAATCATGAAAACAAGAGCAATGAACCTCAAGGGCTTTGGCCAACCACATGGATTGTTAATCACTCGATCAGTTAATAACCCAATATATCCTAAAATAGGACCTATATCTCTCCTTGCATGGTACTAGGCAAAGCATCTAATGCATATGCTAGTGAAATGTGTGTTAGGAAAGCTCTAAGCCTGAATCTCACTTCATCTTTCAAGATATATATCAATCATATTGCTTATTTTTATAAGTAAGCATTGCATCAGACTATTTAAGTGCTGCAACATGGTTAGTGCACATAGCAGTATCATAATAATCAATGAAGCAATCAAACAATCACAACAATAAATATCAAGGGGATTATAATTGAAGACCAACTAGAATAAAAAAAAATCAAAACTGAGATAATGTGCAACTAGTCTGAAGCTTAACTCCTTAATATCCCCAGCAGGGTCATCAAAAAGCTGTCATAGTATATCAAGATACGAACATCAATATATCAGAATAGACAACCCTTCGAATCATTATAGGGCCCTAGCCGGCCAGAGGAATCACTTATCTGAACCTCTTGTATCAAAATATGAGAGTAACTGGGTTAAGGAGTCACCACCAACCTATTTTGGCAATACATGTGATTGGTCACCAATTAAAACTGTTCAATCAAGAGTTACGAAACACTAAAGGAACAATTTTATGATCTGTGTATGCCAGAGATCTATAAAGTTAGGCTCTAAAGTCGGTTACCCCACAAGTAAAGACTCATTCCCTCTTGTGATGCCCAATACTTGGTACTAACTAATCATACTATCTGAATTTGTTTTTCCTCGGTATCAATCATAATCCCTTTTTTTTATTCATCAAAATCAAACAAATATCAACAAAAAAATCCCAAAAGTCTTATAGGGACTAGCTTAAATTTACAACCACTTCGGAGCAAAAATCATTTAAAAAGGAAAATTTCTATGAAAACACTTGACTTTAAGAATATTCACTAATTGACTCCATTTTCAATATTGTTTTTATCAATTTTGACTCCGTTTAAAAGAAATTACAAAAATAGCACACTTGGATTAAATGAAGAAAATCACAATCTTGAAAATAATATAAAAAAAAACTTTATTTATTTCAACTTGGAAACTTTAGTGTGAACCACTAGGGACTTTCTATAGGACACACCTATACCTATTGCCACACTAAGCATGACTTCCAAAATCAATTCTTAGGCATCTAAATGCCTCAAAAATATTGGACACTAAATCCAAAAAGAACCAAAATGTAGATAGATTTGACCTTTCTAGCTCTCTAAATTTATTTCAGATTATTTCTACTACGTAAAACCACCAAACTATATTCTATGACTATTGACTCACTATACTTCAACCTCAAAATATTCAAAAAATACTAGAAAATCATTTTTGGCTATCATGTAAATTTTTTTAATTAGACACTACCGCATCACAGAGCAAGTCCGACCAGCTTGCCTTCTAGAATTTCTTTCTAATTTGTCTACAATACCCACCAGATGAACCATACATGCTTTGAAAGCTTATTTATTCTACCTTATCTAAAAATATTAGAAAAATTCACAAAAATGATTATCCTCATTAAAAATAGTTTGAAATACTAATTAGGCGCTTAAATAGAAACGTGCGAAAAACTCATGTTCCAGGATTTACTCTATTCATTCGATCATGACATCAGATGTTCCAATAGCCTATTCCATAGAGCAATTAATGAAGATTATGTGAAAAATACTAATAAAAATTTATAAGGTCTATAACCTAATCAAAATATATCTTTTCCACGAGACTACTGTGTTGGACTGCAATAATAGCTCTGATTCAACTTCTGATCATGAAGTCTTTTGTCACATTTTTAAAACACATTTTTAGATGTTTGAATGTCTAGCAATGAAGCAAAGATTCCTAAGTGCCAAGACCTAGAAACATATTTTTCAACATGGGCGATATGCTTCGGAGTCATGCGAATGCATCCAACTTTATCACTTTTATTTACCATTATTTATGCTTAACAAGTGAATGGCACACCAATGCCACAAACTTAAAGGCTAAGACTAGCAACCAAAGTGACACCAAACCACACAATTTGACTCTTCTAAGTGGCACCTAATGACTCACATTAAAGATTACACTCAAATAGCCATATTTAAACTCTTAACCTAAATTAGCTTCAATTCAAGTATTTTATTTAATTTCCCCAAGCTACTCATTAAAGAGCTTATTAAACAACACTAAACCTTGATTCACCTATTGATTAAGTGAACCAAGATTGGCCCTTGGGGGATTTTTTCAAGAAAACAAGGTTCACACGTAATTTAAACAGACTATCTTGTATTTTATCAAACACATAGAATACTAACCTATAGTTCCAATATCTAAATATTCACAAAACACATTCTACTCACAAAATCAACATGGTCGAATTCATCCTAAGCTATACTCATCAAATTATCATTAATTAACATTCAAGCACAAGAAAATAAGCTTGTATTCAATTCAATTAACATGCTTAACAATCAAAACATGCTTTTCAACATCTAAGCTTAACAATTAAACAAGTAAGCTTATGAAGTCATTCAATTAAGTGTAAATTTCAGCTTACCCAAATTCAATTCAACCTAATTCATCTAGATTTCACCAATTAAGCATCAATTATGTCAAGCCCACTCGAGTTCACCTAGAATCCACCATCTGAACCTAGATAATGCTTTTTTAACGTGTTCGAACACTTCAACTAGCTTAAGAACTTATGATGCCATCATTTTCAACTAAATTCAAGCTGTAATCAACTAGATTTTAGTTCAAATCAGGTTACTCTAGCTCAAATTAGCAAGATCATGCGAAATTAAATCAATTAAACATAAGACTAAGCTCATATATGCTTGCCAAGCTAAATTCCTCTAATTTCCTTATGTTCAAACACATTTACAAGCTAGAAGATCATGATTTCATTATCTAAACTTCAAGATCCCAGCTTAATATCATTAAATCCTAGCTTAATTAAACTTAAATCATCATAATCCTAAGAAACTAGATAGGTCCAAACCTAGATATAGTGATTTCATCTAGATCAAACTTTGATCAAGCTCGTTAAACATGATTTCATGTTAAATTTTAGGAATTAATCATGTAATCACACAGAATAACATGAAATCAAGTAAATCATAGCTCAAATCAAGATGTAAACATAAGATCACTAAGAAACAAATTGGACAAAAACTAGAGAAAGCAAGATCATTATGGCCAAATCATTAATCAAGCATAGAAATCATGAATCAATCATTAAAACATGCTAGTTAACTTGAAATTAAGGAGAAAAGTTAGAGGTTATACCTACTCCAAGCTTGCTTTTTCACTAAAGATAACGAGAGCTTGAAAAAAAAGAAAATTCTAAATTTTCTAAAGCTTCCGAAAATATTAAAAGTTATGAAATCATGGCTAATCACCCCTAATTATAGGCTTCTAAGTTGGTGATTTAAGCTTTAATTGCCCTTAGGTGATCTTAGTTTAATCATAAATCATCTAACTAATTTTTAGAGGAAATTATTGCCATTAATGAAAGATGAATAAAATTAGCACATTTTGCACATGTTGAATTCGACCAAGCTTAATTCCTACACTACTTTTGTATAACTTTTTATTCCATTCAATTAGTCATGATTTATATATGAAAAAGTGCAATTAAATGTTCCTTCTCATAGTAAATATGTGTCCTAATGACTTTCTTAGAAAAATCTAAAATTTTCTATACCTAACCTCCTGAATTAAACCTGAAGAATTCTTAACTTTCTAAATTTCTAAGGTCCTTTCATGACCTTGTCCCAATTACACCTTCTTGACCTAAAGTCCATGTTCAATTTCATTTTGGTGTAATCAATTTTAAAATCTCTTCTAATTTCAAAATCTAACTACAGGCTAAAAAGTTGACTTTTTATAGTTAACTTTGTCTACAGTTGACTTTTGTCATTATTTTGAATTTTGATTTGAACTTCTAAAACAAATCTCTTTTTACTTAAATGACCTCAATAATGACTCTAATCACCTTAAGAGAATATATCAGTCAACTTTTGACATTCATAGATTTTCAAGACCCAAGTACCATTTTTCGATATTCGACATTGACCTCTTAAGTCAGACAACTAAGATCAAATGCCTCATTACATTAAACTAAGCTCATCAGAACAAATTGAAACCTCAATTGGATTTTTCTATCATCTATAACTTATTTTGGAAGATCAAGAACTAGAAAAATCTGTGTGACTCGTAAAATCAAAAAAAAGTCAATTAAGGGTTAGGACAAAATAAGGTGCCTTGGTAGCACTATAATAAAATAATATTCTATCCTAAGTGCTGGGTACCTGTAATGGTAAAGGTAGAATGAGTAATATACCATTAATGAACCCATAACATGATTATGTTAGAGTTATAGTTTTGGGGACACTTTCGATGGGATCCATCTATGTGAGAGTCAAATGTAACCGCTTCTAGGAGCTAAAGGACTTAGCTTTAACAACACTCATGAAAAAAGACACAGACACATGGCCATAAAAATGTCCCCAAATATCGATGCATTGACTTGTGTTGAAATCAGTATGTGACATGTATTTGGTTAACCAAATGGAATAGTTGGTTTAAAGCATAGTTTATCATGCGATTTTGCTTAACTTTAACATATTTTCACTAAAAGAAGGTTTAATTGTAAGACCTTAATTTATGCATTTGATTTCAAAAATTAGCAAAATTCAAATTATTTTGAAAATGGGGAGATTTTTAGACATTTTCAAAATAATAAGTGGGATGGAATCTCACATTGGAAAATAACCCCAGCAATTAAGTTGTTTAAATATAGGGTAGTATATGCCCATAATAATTTTGGCACATGTGGGTTTGGTGCAAATCAGGCCTTGGGTGGGCTATTTGTGCATTAATACAATAATAAATGTTATTATATTATGTGGCACTTGGCACGTGTATATGCAAAATTAATTAATTTTTAATTAATTAATATTTTTATTTTCATCTAATTTAGATTTTTTTTTCAAATATGTCTGAACAAAAGATGTCTTGCTTATTCCAAAGAATAAGTTTGCTTAGACAAAGATGTATCTGAACAGAAGGTTCTACCATACATTGAGTTGTTTATTTAATACAAACAGACTATTTCAATTAAATTATGCTTGTACAAGACATACTTTCAGGCAAGACATGTCTATTCCAACAGACATGAATATTCCCTCTATATAAGCCTCTCTAGTTCAGCGGAAAAGGCATTAGAAAATCTTTTTAACTCTTATTCTCCCTTGTCTTTAAACTTTTCTAGATTACATCTTAAAGGTTTATTGCAAAAAGTCTTTATCAAAGATGTTAACCTTGATTTCAATTTTGATATACTAAACAACTTAAGTTAAATTAATACTCAACTTGGTATTTGTGTTTAAATTGAAAACAATCTTGAAAAATACTAAGTTTGTAAAAAATTATGTGCTCTAAAAAGTATATTTATACTTAGAATAATTCTTGAGATTTGTTTGAGTCAACAAAAATCATTTCACAAATGTTTTTGAAGGTTGGTATCGATACAAAGAACAAATGTATTGATACTATGCATAAAACCACTCAAATGTATTGATACAAGTATGAAGGTATCGTTACAGCCTACTTAGTATCGATACTCACTCAATGAGTATCAATACAAGGCTTGGTAGTAGCCAAGGTTTGTATGAAACCCTTAAATGTATTGATACAAGTAAGTATATATCGATATAGGCTGCTTAGTATCGATACTCACCCCATGTGTATCGATACAAGGCTTGGCAGTAGCTAAGGTTTGGCTGAAACCCTTATATGTATCGATACAATGGTATCTGTATCAAAACAGCTTGCTTAGTATCGATTCTCAGATCCATGTATTGATACATCAAGCTATTACGGTCACTTTTTTTGAACTCTGCATCGATACTATTGGTATTATATCGATACTATAGTGCGAGATTGAATGGAAACAAGCATTTATGAAGGCTACAATGGCTCTCCAACCACCACATTAAATGCCCAATGTCTATAAATCAATTTTTAGCTATAAATGGAGGTTTCAAACAGTTGAAGAAGTAAAGATACAAATTTCATTGAATCATTGAACAACAAAAGCTCAAAATCATCAAATTCTTTATTTCCACTTGTATCAAATTCATACTCTTCAAGTGTATTTATATCTCATTCATCTTGCACTTAAATTCCAGCAAACATCTACTTACTAGAGGTTAAATTGGTTTGCAAAATACTTCTTTCATATTAAAAAGGGTTTATGTGAAAGTAAGTGAAAATATTTGAGAGTTTGGGGTATAATTCTCAAAGTATATAAGCCTTAAAAGATAGTTATGTAAGGTTATACCTAAGCCTTAAAGGTAACAATTTCTTTAGTGAATTATGGGAATCGCCTTAGTAAAAAAGTACCAAGAAGAGAGGATGTAGGTGCCGAATTAAAGGACTGAACCTCTATACATCGATTGTTGGTCTTTCTCTTCCTTATCTTATTTTTAATTTTCAATTTACTTCAAATTTACAAAGTTTTTATAGAACCAATTCACCCCCTCTTAGTTTAATCTCTCTTTTGAAGCTAACAATTGGTATTAGAGCTTTAGTCTCTATTATAGGTCTCATAATCTTAAGAAAAGATCCTTGATAGCTCAAAAATAAAGAATGCAAACATTGTAATCAAAGTCTCAAGAAGCCTACAAGAGTTGAAAAGCCAAGATAAAGTTTGTCTCATGGCATTTGAGACAAATGCAAATGCTATAGGACTTGAAGGGCATTCCATCATGAGACCTCCATTCTTCAATGGTGACAACTACTCATATTGAAAGATAAGGATGAGGCTCTTTATCCAACTAAACGACTATGAAGTATGGAAAATCATTATCAATGGACCACTCATTCCAAAGACGAGAGTTGGAGATTGCATTGTGCGAAAGGAGGAAGAAGAATGGGATGAACAAGACACCAAAATGGCATAATTAAATTCCAAAACCATGCACACATTATTTTGTGCTCTTGGTCCAAGTCAGTACAATAGAGTCTCATTATGTGACAATGCCAAGCAAGTGTGGGATAAGTTAGCAACCAGACATGAAGGAACAAATCAAGTCAAGGAATCCAAAATAAGCATGCTCACAGTTGACTATGAATTGTTCAAGATGAAGACAGTAGAAACCATCAAAGAAATGTCGGATAGGTTTACGAAAGTCATCAATGGGTTGAAGGCACTTAGAAAGACCTATCCAAATAAAGAGATGGTAAAGAAGCTACTCAATAGTCTTCCCAAGTCATGGGAAGCAAAAGTGACAGCAATTAAAGAATCCAAAGATCCCAACACACTCTCTTTGGATAAACTCATTGGTTCTCTTCTAACCTATGAAATGAAGATCAAGTATGGACAAGAACCATCAAAGAAGGCAAGTGTTACCTTTAAATCAATCACACCTAGTGATGATGATGAAGAGGTCGAGGAAGATGAAGAAATGGCCATGTTCGCAAAAAGATTCAACAAATTCATGAGAATGAACAAAGCAAGAAGACCTCCT
>JBBYHL010140974.1:0-31530 GCA_038381835.1 Adansonia madagascariensis | reverse complement strand
GTAAATAAGCAAGAAAAAGAGAGAAACAATGAGGTTTTGGTTCTGGTATGGATGAAGGTGATTTTTAGAATGTGTAGAGGTTGAGAGTGAGTGTTTTAGGACTGTTTTTGGCTGGTGGGTGAAGAGATACGGGATTTGATTTTTTGATGTGTGAATGTGTTTTTGGAAGCTAAAACAAGCTACAATCTAACCTTTTTCAGCTGAGATAGAAGTGGTCCATTTATACCAACATTTTGGAGCCAATTTGGAGGTGTTTTTAACCATTTCTCTAAAGGGACGAGCTGATGTCAGCATGGTGGCTATAGGGTGGCTGTAGGGAGAAACTTGCTACCAATGTGATGGGCATAGGGTGGCTGGTTTAAATGCTGAAATGATTTTCTAACAAATAGGGTGGCTGATGGTGACATTGGCCAATAACTAAGGTGGAGTAGGGTGATCAAATGACATTAACCCTTTTGATCCAATTTAGACCTAAAAAAATATTTTGATTAATTTAAAAGTCTAAATTCATAATTTTACATGTGTTTTAATCTTTCCTGATCTAAAGAAACAAGTTAAAATTGAGTTTTAGATCAATGGTGGATGAGTCAAAAATGCCCGGACCGTGAAAATGGTCAGCATGTATCGATACATTTGGTCCAAAAACCTTGATGGTATACAATGAACATTGTATCGATACTATGAACCACTGTATCGATGCTATGAACCACTGTATCGATACATGTTGATATGTATGGACACATATTGATATGTATCGATACATTTCTTTACAGAATGCATGTTTTGGTCTTAGCATGGCCTAGTATCAATGCGTGAGGTCCTGTATCGATACAGAGGCTCATGTATCGATACATCTATATGTTGTATCGATACAAATGGGGACATTTCAAATTTTTGGCACGTTGGAGCATTGTATCGATACATGAGAACCATGTATCGATATATTCAAGTAAAATTATGAATTTTCTCATATCTTTTGTCCTCAAATACCTTGAACTACATCATTTGATGCCATATCTTTGCATTTACCTTTGACATGATCCCTAGGCCTTCGTGACCTCCTCAAAATACTTTTTCACTAGGTGACGTTGTTGCTCGACGATCATCGCCTCCTCTCACGTCTATGCTCTAGATTACTACAAATTAGCCCGGACAAAATAAGGTGTCTACAATTAGGCCTATGGCTACCTAAGTGTTGCTTAGTCCTAGGTTTTTCAGTTTCCATAATTATTTAAATATAATTCCTTCTCTATTTTTGCCCTTTAATTTTTTACTTTTTATGCCTTCATTTTGCGATTCTTTTTTTAGGGATCACATTCTTTTTGAATGAATGTTGATTTTAATAAATATGGTAATATGGAGTAAAATAAAAAAGGTTTGATAGTTTTCCCTATACACACCATGCACTTTCATTTTGCATTAGATTCCCACTAAAAACCATGGTGAGGCTAGGATCCTAATTATTAGGAGGAAGTGAGCCATCCACCTTTGTGAGTAACCCTTCGTATTGGCATGGCAAGACCTTTTGGGATGTAAATTACCTTTATCTCTCGTGAGTAACCCTCTGCATTTGCATAGGGAAATACATCCACTAGGTCAAACCCTTTTCGCCAAGCCTGCAATGGGCCCAGGATTGGGGTGCCTCGACTGTCCTTATCAGATGAAGAAGTGATTCAGATACCTATTTAGGCATCTACTTAAACTTATATAGTGAGTCCTACGAGCCAAACCATGTCAAACCATATCAAAATGCTAATAGAATAACTTAGAGAATAGGGTTACTGGGGAAACACTTCTTTCCTTTACTCCTGTATACCATATTATATAAGCGATGATAGGTGAACATCGTCCCTCACATTTGTCATGTTATTTTTATGATCATTTCTTTAGGGTATGCTATAATGTTTTATGGCTCACCCTTCTTTAACAAATGGATGATGACAAGCGAATGTTCACATTTACGATGCCAAAAATTTGTAATCTGACCAAAACAAGTCCCCATGCTAATGACTTAATGCAGATATTCATGAATGAATGTCACGCTTGTTTGGTTAGGCCTGTCCTTACATACGGTAATCTTAGCATGGATACGTTGTGATGCTGTCCGATTGTTATGCTTACCCTTATGCATCATATCGTCTATTCCTGGGGCAAACTTCTATGTGGCATTTTCATTTTGTTGCTTTCGTTTCTTTATGTGCTTATTTCTTTGTAGAACTACTAACTTATCATCTCTTTTTGTTTTCTTTTGCATGCATGCATCATTTCACTATTATTGCCATGGGACAATTGGACAACGGTGTAGTGTTTACTAAGAGGTGTCTGTCATGGAGTAACAGTCCACCTCAGAGTTGAAATCTTTTGAGGAAATTCGAGCTTTATTCGAGCGACGATAGCGTGAAGATGGGTATGTCTTAAAACATGGGTATATCTCGATAGCGCAAAAAAAGATCAGAATAGGGTATCATCAGAATGACTAGCAAGATCTAAAATATATATGGACCAGTTGGGATAGTACCATGAAGGAATCATTCATAAAGAGATACAGGAACATTGCCCTTTTGCTCTAAGTCCATTTGAACGTTAATTTGTTGCAGGCCACTTCCCAATTTTGGAACCCTGCATATCAATGCTTTACCTTCAACCATGAGGATTAGACCCCTACAGTAGAGGAATATACCTTGCTACTCAACATCGAGATGGCCAAGACTGATATAATATATTGCAAGGCATTGAACCTTTTAAATTTTAAAAAAAGATTGGCCCAAATTCTCAATGCACCCGAGACATGGATTAAGGGTCACATCAAGAAGAAGGGAAACGACAAGTGTATTTCATGGGCTAGTTTGAAAGAGGCAATGGCAAATACTGTTGACGTTCATAAAATAAAAGATATATTCACTT
Organism: Adansonia madagascariensis; assembly: GCA_038381835.1. Lineage (NCBI taxonomy): Eukaryota > Viridiplantae > Streptophyta > Magnoliopsida > Malvales > Malvaceae > Adansonia > Adansonia madagascariensis. The sequence goes on along the minus strand of JBBYHL010140974.1, from coordinate 28,626 downwards.
TGGCGATATATGGGCTACTCATTTTCCTGAAGATGCTAAGTTATGTCAAAGTGGCGGTGATGGATCTTGTTTATCGATTGTGTTGCAACATTAACTCGGCCCCTGCTATCATCACTGAAACTATTCAAGCCCTTAATTTTTGCAAAAAAATAAGGATAGGACGTTTCATTGGATATGCACCTATGCTTCATCTGTTGCTTGTTAGCCACTTTTGCCCAGAAGAAAAAAGGAGGCCATACAATTTCTTCCCTGACTTCAGTCCTATCTCCAAAATCCTCAAAAAAATGGCTTTGCAAAAAGTCTGAGGAGTAATGAATCCAAAAACTTTAAAATCTCAACAGGGATAAAGTGACATGGAAGGTTGCTTGGTTCTCGCCATAAACCATCATGTACAGATATGAGGAGTAAAATTGTGTGCCACTCATTGTGTTATGGGGAAGTACCAGCAATGCACCTATTCTAGTCCTTCAACAATTTTTGTGTCAGCAATTTATCCCTTTTGTTCAAGACCTAGAGGCATGCGACCTTAAACATGGCAGGCCGGATTATAAGTCAAAAATTTAGTTAGCCTTCCGTGCTTGGAGCAAACTCATTGCATGGAAAAACACTAGAAAGGAAGCAGTGTGACCCTGGGGTATAAACAATGGAAAATATGCTGCACTAATGATACCTTGCCTCTGTTCGCTATTGCATCTGTAGATGAAGAATTCCCTTCTGAAATCAAATTTCTTAGATAGGAATTCAAGCAAGAAAAGACAACCCTTATTAAAGAAATTGCCCACCTAAAAGAGGAAAAGAGTTAATTGGAGATGGACCTTTATCTACATGAAAGTGAGGTAAAACAAGCCGATAAGGAGAAAAATCATCTCAAAGAAGCCCGCAAGAGTCTAAAAAAAGACTATACGAACATCAGCAAAGCAAACAAATCATGACGTCGAGTTAAGTTTTCAATCGAGTGGACAATAAAAATTGCCACCCTTAAAAAAAAAACTACATAAATGGAAAAAAGCAGCTAAAGATAGTAAAGATGAGCTTGTCAGAGCTAGAACCCTCACATCTACATATCAAAAGAGAAATGTATGGTTAGAAGATCAAGTTCAAGATTTAAAAGTAAATCAGGTTAAGAACAAGACATTAATAGTCAGCTTGCCAAAAGTAGGTGGATGAATTAGTACAGGCCTCAGAACGATGGGAGGAAGAATGGCAACAAATAGTTAATCAGACACACCAAAATTATCAAACTCATCATCACCATCTCACTCAACAAATTGAGGTAGCTTCGTTGAAGGCTGAATATATGATGGACGTGACTCAATCTCTTGTATGTATCATCTTACCCACTAGAGCTCATGAACAAGAATTGCTATATTTCTTAGAACATGTGATTAAACAATGTAATTATGCAAGACATTTCTAAATGTAATCATATGTATTCAAGACTTTAGCTGCTTCCATGAAAGATGCTATTGGTGAAGCTGTTTCCTAATCCAATTGTCCCTCTTGCATTTGCATTAATAACAATTTTTCTTTTTCTGTTTTGCATCAATAGCATAATTCTTTTTCTACTTCATGAATTCATATCCATCTTCATGTCATGTCATGACACATTCTAAAGGTCTAATCTGTCAATAATCTAAAGTAAAAGTGTCCTAAAACATGAAATCTTTAGCTTGCCATCCTACAACACTCATACCCATTGTAAAGCCATGGAAAATGATTATCAGTCCTACCTTAAGTGACTAGAACTCATGTACAGAGAGTCTCAAGAACAATCAGCTTGTAGGAATGAAGAACTTTAATCTCAAATAGCGAAATTGACAAAACTGTTGTCCAAAGCTTTGAAGGAAAAGGGGTAAACGAGCATGATCGAGATGGGAAAAGAACCAGTACACCCTAAAAGTAATTTAAATAATGGTATTGGGGCCACCAACGCTCAAGAAGGGGCACTACATGGGTAACACCCTCTAGCAACGAATGTCCCACCATCCCAACCATTTATTTATATCAATTCTATAATAGCATCCCATTTAATTCAAGGATTTCAAGATGCAGGCTTTTGACCGTCAAGGCCTATAGTCCTAGACCTTGATGAGCACATAGAGCAAGAGAAAACAAAGAAGCCTTTAGAAACTGATGATGACTTAACAAGTATCGCTTATTAGAAAAACATCTTTCAGCTATGGAAGGAAATAACAAATTTAGAGTCGTAAACGCAAAGTCATTAGGCCTAGTTTCAAGCCTCATTATCCCACCCAAGTTTAAGGTGCCTGACTTTGAAAAATACAATGGGACTACTGACCCTACTACCCATCTTTGCATATACTGTCATAAAATAGCAGGAGATGAAGGGAATGAGAAGCTACTGATTTATTACTTCCGGGATAGCTTGATCAGGGTAACCCTCCGATGGTACATAGGGCTTGATCCTGCAAGAATTTAGACATAGGCAGACTTAGCATGCAAATTTCTTGAATAGTATAAGCATGTGTCTGATTAGGTCACAGATCATCTTTCTTTCATGAACATGGAGAATAAATCTTTCAAGAGTTTTAGACAGTATGCTCAGAGGTAGAGAGAGGAGGCAACTTAAGTTCACCCTCTTCTAACTGAAAAAGAAATGATTGTTATGTTTGTTGGCACTTTATAAGCTCTTTACTATTAAAGGCTAGTAGGAAGTGCCACGAAAAATTTTGCTGATATGGTTATATCAGGTGAAATGATTGAAAATGCCATCAAGAACAGTAAGACATCTATCGAGGAAGCATCTGGATCAGTCAAAAAGATAGCAAATAAAGGTAAGGAGAGGGAAGTGAATGCAGTAGGTGAGAATCATGCTAGGTTGAATCAGAACCTTAATCTAGCATAGCTTATGTACATTCCAAGCATGCTGAATACGGGTCTTACCCCTTACTCATCAGTACCACAATAAGTCTACACTACTGGGTTCACTCCTGTAATGAGGTTTGCATCAAATCCCATGCAAAGTGTAGCCCAGAATGCATAGCCCCATAATATGCACAATGCAAGAGCTCTGAATAACCAACAAGCGTCCTAAGAAAAAGAGCACTTTGAACCACTCCCTTACTCATATAAAGAGATCTACTCTCACTTATTGGCAGGCAAACTAATGGCACCAGTATTCATGAACCTAAGATCACCACTATACCCCAAATGGTATGATAAGAATGATTATTATGAATACCACGCAAGAGCACGAGGCCTTCTATTAAGAACTACACTTCATTCAAAAGAAAGGTGTAAGGTTTGTTAGAAAAAAATAATCAAGATTAAGCATTGAAGCCAATTTATCTCTAACTCATGCTGAGTTAGACCTAAAGGAGATGATCATTGAAGAAAACTACAAGATCATGGAAAACATAGAAAAAGTTTAAACTCCAACGAATTTGGTTTGGCAAATCTTAATGCAAGCTAAGCTACTTAATGCAACTGAGAAGCCAGAGGAAAAGATAGATAACTTTTTTTGATTTCTATACTGTTTACAGTCATACTATTCAAACATGCAAAGAGTTTTACACAATGGTTCAGAGAATGATGAATGAGGGTATCATCGATTTCTATGATGAAAATCAAGCCCCACATACTAAGTCTGCAAATGCAACACCATCTATCAATGCACTAGAAGAAGTAGAAGGCAATCTCACTTACGGGATTAAAAGGCCATTGATTTTGTATGACAATCGACCAAGAGTTAAAGTTGACCTTGTTCAGCCTCCGCCAAAGATTATCATTCAACTTCCATCTCTCTTCCTGTATAAAGACGATAAGGCAGTTTCTTGGAACTATAAAAGTAAAACCTTAGCATTGGAGAATCTAGCCAGCAAATATCAAGTGTTGACCTTTTAAGGGTAAGTCACATAACTCAAAGCGGCCAATGTTATGCTCTAATAGTATTGAAAAATAGCACTCAGCAAGAAAATACTAATATGGGTTCTTAAGCGTCTGCAAACAAAAACTCAAAATTGGTGGCTATTAAGGATCAAGTAAGTGAGAAAGAAGCCACAAAATTTTTCAAATTCATCAAGCATAGTGAATAGAGCATCGTCGATTAGTTGAACAAGCAAACTACTATAAAGCTCATAAAAATATCCTTTCAAGGTCCTGAATGGGGCCTATATCCCTCCTGACATCTCTATAGGTTAATTGGATCGCCTAGTGAACAACATCATCACCTACAATTACATATCTTTCAGCAATGATGAAACGCATGGAGGAAAAAAAATTACAAGGCCTTCTATATCACCACATATTATAAAGGCACCACATTGCCCAAGGTACTCATTGATAACGGGTTGACTTTAAATGTAATGCTCATGTCATGCTTGAACTACTCCCTGTTAATGCATCTCATATCCAGAATAGCCGTACAGTCATGGGGTGTTTGATGAAACCTGCAAAAGCATTGTAAGGAATATCACTATCCTACTCCAAATAGGCCCATGTACTTATGAGGTTAACTTTTATGTGATAGACATTGCACCATCATATAATTGCCTTTTGGGAAGACCATGGATCCATTCTACGGCAGCAATTCCATCATCCTTTTACCAAAAATTAAAGTTTATAATTGGAAACAAAGTTGTCCGTATTGGTGGAGAAAAAGATATCATTGCTGCTACCTCCACCAATACCCTATATGTTAAACCTGATGAGGGCATTCCAGAACCCTTTTTTCAAGCATTTGATTTCATCAATGCCACCTATGGTAAGGAAGGATTGCCCATGATTAAGCTTTATCTATCAGGAAGCATGCAAATAGGCTTAAAACTAATAGTTGGCAAAGGTGCTCGAGCCTAAAAAAGGCTTGAAAAATGCCTCAAAAGAGTTACTAAAACTTTAAAGGTAACCCATCAGATAGACAAGAAAAGAGTGTAGGGTTCAAACCTAATGCATTGCAAAAAAAGAAGCAAGCCCAAAAGAATCAGGAAAAAAGAATAGCACGTCTGTTGGGACAAGATACGAGACATGAACCTATGGCATTTTCGCCATTGCATAAGAACTTTCACTCGGGCGAACATGTTAACACTAGCTCAACAAATGTCATGCTTGTGTTTGGGAAGACTTTTGAGGATTTCTCTATCAATGCAATTGAAGAGCTATCAACAATAGGTGGAGAGACTGACTTATGCCCTCTAGAATTTATTCCAAGTGTCTGGACTGAGATAAAAATCACTATATTATTCAAAACTTTTTCAAAGTAATGCCATGAACCAAACCCACACGCTTTCACCCAAGAGCATTGTGGGATCTTTTGTATGGGTACCTTTTATTTAGTATTATCTATTAAAATGATGGAGCATTATGAATTTCATTCATCGTGTCCATTTTTAACTCTTTTCGCATATATTTTTGCTTATATTGTTCTTTTTCATATTTTTAGGTATTCAGATGACGATGGCATGAATATCTGCGTTGAAACTCAAGAAATTGACTTTGAACAAGCAATCCGTGCTGGTGAGGTTGAGTATGAAGAAGATTCTAATGAGAACCTTGTACCCCCAGATCTGCTCAGACTAATTGAATAAGAAGAAAAATAGATTTTACCTCATAAAGAACCCACTAAAACCATAAATCTTAGGACAAAAGAAGACCAAAAAGAAGTTAAAATTGGAACCTCTATAGAACCATCAACTCAAAACCAACTGATAAGCCTTATCCAAGAGTTCAGAGATATGTTTGCCTAGTCTTACCAGGATATGCCTGGGTTGAATACTAACATCATAGTCCATAAACTTCCTCTTAAACCTAAGTATAAACATGTACAGCAAAAGCTTAGAAGGATGAAACTCGAGATGCTGATAAAGATCAAAAAAGAAGTTAAGAAATAATTTGAAGCACAATTTCTCAAAGTCACCAAATACCCTGAGTGCATGGCCAATATAGTCCTAGTTCGTAAGAAGAATGGTAAGGTGCAAATGTGTATGGATTATAGGGACTTGAATTGAGCTAGTCCAAATAATAACTTTCTTTTGCCCCATATCGATACCTTAGTGGACAACACCACCAAAAATGCTTTTTTTTCTTTCATGGATAGATTTTTAGGATACAACCAAATCAAAATAGCAATCGAAGACATGGAAAAAACCACCATCGTGACTATGTAAGGAGCTTTTTGCTACAAAGTGATGCCTTTCGGGCTCAAATATGCTAGGGTTACTTATCAAAAGGCAATGGTGACATTGTTTCATGACCTTATGCATAAAAAGATCAAAGTTTATGTGGATGACATGATCGCCAAGTCACCTAGAGAGAATGAACATGTAGCAGACTTCCAGAATGTCTTCAAACGCCTTCGCAAATATCAGCTCAAGTTAAACCCTGCCAACTGCACATTTAGTGTCATATCCAACAAGTTATTAGGCTTCATTATGAGTGAAAAAGGAATAGAAGTGGACCTTGATAAGTTTAGGGCCAATTAAAGCCTTCCATTTCCTTAAACCATAAAAGAGGTGAAAATTTTTTTTGGAAAGATTAAACTATATATCCTGATTTATATCTCAATTGACCAACAAATGTGACCTAATCTTTTAGCTACTTCGTAAACAAAATCCCAGAGAATGGAATGGAGAATGTCAAGAAGCTATTGATAAAGTAAAGCAATACCTTTCAAGCCCTCCAGTGCTTGTGCCCCCAATCCTAGGCAGACCTCTAATTTTATATCTATCAGTTTTTAATAGTTCGATGGGCTATGTATTAGGCCAGCATGATGATTCGAGAAAGAAAGAGTAGGCTATCTACTATTTAAGCAAGAAGTTCACAGAATGTGAGAATAACTACTCGATAGTAGAAAAGATATGTTGCACTCTAGTCTAGACAGCTAAAAGGTTAAGACAATATAGTTATACCACACCATATGGTTGATCGCTAAACTGGATCCCGTCAAATACTTATGTGAAGCCCCTGCATTATCAAGGAGATTAGCCAAGTGGCAAGTCCTACTTTTTGAATACGATATTGCATATGTGAATCAAAGGGCCATCATGGGTAGTGTAATCACAGATTTCTTAGCTAGTCTAGCAACGAATGATTATCAACCTTTGGACTTCCAATTCCTCGATGAAGACCTAATGCATATATCCAAGGTGGGAGATGCAACCGATAGTGATTCACCTTGGAAAATGTTTATTGATGGTGTTTCAAATGCATTAAGACATGGAATTAGGGTAATTTAATCTCACTTGAGTGAAGCCATTATCCTTTCACTACAAGATTGAGCTTCGACTGCACTAACAATATAGTTGAATATGCAGCTTGCATCATGGGATCCAAGCTACCATCGAAAGGGGCATCTGAACCTTATGAGTATTTACAAACTTAGCCCTTGTCATTTACCAATTAAAAGGGGAATGGTAGACACGTGATGCTAAACTAACTCATTATAAAGTTTAATCTTAAAATTGAGAAAAGTGTTGACATTCCACGTGCCCGTCCTTCACGAACTTCAGATGATCTGAAGGGCTAAAGCATGCTTGACTTAAAAAATATTTTGATGTTTGACATGAAAGAGTGAAAGACCATCGGACGAATCACTCATCCGACTAGTCTTGGATGGCCACCATGAAGTGGCCATAAACTTGGAGTCATCACCGATTAGGCATGATCGGATGCCTATTAAAATAATACCAGAGATTCATTATTTTGGGTTTGGGAGTTGGTTACATGTGGGGAAGGATTAACACCCCTATAACGCTCGAAAATCTATACCATCTAACTATATCTTACTTAAATCTTGGTTTCTTCAGTTCCATTTTTATCATTATTTAAATATAATTCCTTCTAATGCATGAAATTTTGTAAAGATATGAGTCTGGGTTTTAATGAAAATTTTATCACCTATGCACCCTAGAGAGGTGAGAAACATAGGGATTTTTGATGAAAATGATCTCTGGATGGGTTTAAAAAAATCAAATATTTCATGTCTGGCACTAGAAAGATACCAACATGAGATATCATTTTGTGATTTTGAAAATGAGTTTTAAAGCATGAATGCTCAAGGTCTCTACAAGAGGAAACATATTAGTAAGATAGGAAAGAAAACAATAAATAAAGCCATATAAAAATAAACACATAAAATACATAAACAAGAGGGATGATCGAGATGTATCTCGTAGCTGTCTTCGATTATTGATGAATAACCGAGACGACAATGTTGAGACTTAGTTAGATTCGATGGGAATTTAAGGAAAAAAAGGTTTTAAATTACTTAAGAGGGAGAAAAGCTTGGATTTTTGAAGGAATGTGAAGAGCGAGGTTGGAAAATCCCCTTCGAGGAGTCGAGTTAGAGTATCCCCGAAAATGAAAGTTTGATATTGGATTTAAAGTAAAAGCGGGGTTGGAGTATCCCCTCGGAGTAGTGGGGTTGGAGTATCCCCTTAGAGTAATGGGGTTGAAGTATGCTTAAAAATGAAAATTCGATGTCATTTTTAGGTAAAAGCAGGGTTGGAGTACCCCCTCAGAGTAATGGGGTTGAAGTATCTCCGAAAATGGAAATTTTCGATGTCATTAGGAAAGGGTCATTTTCTGGGATAAGGGGAGCTTTAAAAATAAGGAGCCAAAGGTTTGGCTAAAATGTTCCTCTTTTGTTTAGCCTTGGTCCAAGTCTAAAGGACTTAGGCCATGGGAATGAGCCAAGTAGATCATGAGGCATTTAAACGTCTCAATAAGAGCGTTCAAAAATTGAGCTAGAAACAGAAGATAGCGTTGCATCGTTTCTTTTTTTTGAATTTATTTTGAGCTCATCCGGAGGTCCCCAAAGGTAAACGAGGTACCATTGGAAAGTTAACTCAATGAGGATTAATGCAAAAATATTTCAAAAATCCTAAAAAATCACTTTCTAGGAGGAATTAATTTTTGAACTTCAGCTTGTCTCAAAACTGGCAGCTTGTATAGGGTAAAGGTATGATGGACTTTAAAAGATCATTTTGGATTCATCTGGGATCATTAAAATGCAAATAATACCTTTTCAGAAAGGGAATTTCATGAAATTTATGGGAATAATATTCAAGGATTCAAAAATGTTGTTTGTTGGGCTGAAACCGCCTGAATAGTAAACTACTCGCTGGATCTAAGGGTTTCGGACAGCGAAGATTCAAAAAATCATAGCTATTTCATCCAAGATGATCTGAAGGTAAATGAGATATCGTTGGAAAGGTAATTCAAAACCTTTCAAGGGAAAAATACCAATACATTCTGGATAAATTATTTTTTATTTTCAAATAATTTTTCAAAACTAGACCAATGTGCTGCCAGAACAAAATAAGGGAGGTGTTCAGTATTTTTGGTTTTTTATTGGGTTGCGCTTGGGCCATGGATGTTCAAACATCCATAAACAAGATGAGGGGTTGACATGGGCATCATGAGTTCATTCCACAGTCCCAAAGTAGTTTGGGATGATGGAACAACCCGTTAACCATGCCATCATGAGGGTATCTAGTTAAGGACCAAGGATTCACATTTTCAACTAAAAGACTTCATGTCATTTTTTGAAAACCAGTATTCTTATACTCATTCTTCCATGAATCCAGAACTAAATATTTGCTTTGGCCCCAAGGTTGGAAAGCCAACTTCATAAAAATCTTAAGCTCATGTTATTCTCCATGTGTGGGAGATAGCATGTGCTTAACTTGGGGATATTTTTTGAAATAGGGTTTTCAGCATTCAAACAAGCATTTCAACTCAAATGAAGTGCCATAAACAAATATAAAATATGGAGGACATATACGCACAAGCAAAATGACATTTTTCATAGAAAAGATGATAAAAAATGCATGTAGATGATAGATAGATGCATGAACATACTTAGGATGAACATGTTAAAGAAGGCATTTTTATTTCATGGAACCTATCAAGCTGCTAGGAAATGTATGGGCATACTTAGGACATGTTAAGATGCAAGCTTTAAACATGAGATAAAGATGTGGATGTGGAAGGAACATGGCAAGGTTACATAGATAGAGGCTATTATGGTGATGAAAATGCAAAGGAGCATGCTTAGTTAACCAAACAGCATGATGGCACCAAGAAGAACATCAAGATCCTAAACTACCACAACCAAAGCCATAAAAAATGCATGGGAGTCCTAGGGTGACCATAAAAGCATAAAAAAGGTTTACTAAGATGATGTTAATGACAAAATTAAAAATATAAAGATCAAGGTAGAGGGTATATACCACAAACTTGAACTTTCCTTTCTCTCGAAACAATGGCTGTAGGCTCAATTTCTTCCTTCTCCTTACTATTATTTAGCAAGAAAAAGATGAAAGGAAGTAGCTTTTTGGCTGTATGGTTGATGGTGAGGCTTTTTAAGGATCAAAATGTGTGTAAAGTTGAGTTCTTGAAGGTTTTCCAGTGGTGGTTTGGGGTAGCTACGAGAAAGGAGTATGGAAGTCAATGAAACATTGTTTTTGGAAGTGTTTTTGGGGCTGAGAATGGCTGGAGGATTTGTAGGGATGGGTGAAGAGTTTTCTAGGATTACTAGAGAGTTTTTTTTTTTATAGCTGGGAGCTTTCCTCTTTTTGAGGTAGCTAGTCCTCTTTATCTTCATGATCAGCCAATGGCTTTCAGAGACAAACCAAGGGTATTATTAAGTTTTCTTCTCTGCCCAAGGAGACATCCAGGTAACATGCTTAGTCTGCCTCCCCATTTCTTTTGGTTTTGCCATGCTGAGAAAAGAAAGGCTGTAATGGTCTCCCAACTACTGATATGCCCGCCACCTTCTTTGCCACCATATCTCTTGTGAAAGTGAACTTTGGCATTGGCTGCTTAGGCCTTAAACTTGTTTAATCCGGTCATTGGCCCAAAGTCAAGGTTTGTAATGCTTTATGATGGTTTCTTGGTGCTAAAAACATGTTTGAATCAAATTTTCAAAGGTTGAAAAATGGTCCGAACAAGGTAAAATGCCTTGCTATGTCGATACAAAGCATGTTGCATCGATACACAAGGCAATTTTTTTTCTTGAGTATCGATACAAGAAGGTGTGTATCGATACTAAGAACAAAAATTATTTCCAGTCTCAAGACTTTAGAGCCCCATATTGATACTCCATGGACTTGTATCGATACTCATGCTTGTGTATCGATACATTTTGCCAAAAATCACAACTTTAGTTACTGCGAAGACTTGTATCGATACAATCATGCTAGGTATTGATACCATAACTTAGGTATCGATACCAAACCCTCATGTATCAATACTACACATGGAAATTCAAAATTTGGTAACGTGAAACCTCGTGATAGTGTTTAAGCACCTATATGACTAATACATACCTTAGGTTGCTCGAGTTGTCTTATCTTGGTCACAAAAAGATGAAAATTAGCTCACATACTCACCTGAACAACTTCAATGACAACCTGAAAATAACCTTTGATGCCTAGTTTTTGCATTTTTCTTTAAGACGATACATAGGCATTTTAGACCTTCCAAAAAAACTTTGTTGCCAGGTTTTATTTCTATTTTTTTATTTTGTCACCTTTTACCTAACTCTTAAGATACCAAAAATTGGTCTTGACAAAATGAGGTGTCTGCAAAAAGAATTTGATGATGTTAGCTTTTGATATTTACCTCGGGAAGAGAATCAAATTGTTGATGCCTTAGCCACCTTATCATCCATGTCTAAGGTCAATCGGGAGTCGAACGTCACCCTTATTCAGGTGAGCATTCATTCAACATCGATATATTGCTAGAATATCGAGAAAGAAAAAGATGGTTTGCCCTGGTATCATGACATTCTCCATTGTATTAAAAATTAGCAATACTCTAATTATGCCACCAAAAATGATAAAATAACCATATGAAAAATGGCTGCAAACTTTATTTTGGATGACGGAGTGCTATACAAGAAGAGTTGGGACCAGGTATCACTCTGGTGCGTGGATGCCTTAGAAGCTAAAAGAATCCTCAAGGAAGTCCATGAAAGGATCTCTGGAATGCATGCTAATAGACACTGAATAATGAAATAAGTCATGCGATCGGGCTACTACTGGTTGACTCTAGAAAGGGATTGCATCAACTATGTAAGTAAATGCCATAAATGCTAAATCTATGTGGACAAGATTCATGTCCCTTCTGTACCATTGCACATTTTGATAGCCCCATGGCCATTTTCTATGTGGGGCATGGACATGATTGGACCAATCACCCTTAAGGCCTCCAATAGACATCATTTCATCCTAGTTGCTATCGACTATTTCACTAAGTGGGTGGAAGCAGCTTCTTATGCTAACGTCACTAGAGCTATCATGTGCAAATTTATGAAGCGGGACATCATCTGTCTGTATGGCCTCCTCGAGAAAATCATTATAGATAATACGCGTAATCTAAAAAATAAAATGATGCAAGCAATCTTCTCTTACTTCAAAATTTAGCATCAAAATTTCATCCATGTCGTCCAAAAATAAATTGGGCAGTGGAAGTAGCCAACAAGAATATCAAGAAAATAATTGAAAAGATGGCTGAGACGTACAAAGATTGGCATAAAAAGTTACCTCTTGCTTTACATGCTTATCACACAGTCGTACGAACTTCTATGGGTGCTACACTGCTTTCCTTAGTCTACGGCATGGAAACAATTCTACCTATCGAGATAAAAATCCCATCATTCAGAGTCCTGATGGATTCACAACTTGAAGAGGTCGATGGGTTAAAAATCAATTTGAGCAACTTAATCTTATTGAAGAGAAGAGAATCAAAGCCATCTGTCTTGGGTATATGTATCAAAGAGCATGATGAGAGCCTATGGCAAAAAGGTTTATCCTCGTTAGTTCCAAGACGGTGACTTGGTGCTTAAACAAATTCTCCCAATCCATAAACATGTTCGCAAAAAATGGATCCCAAATTAGGAAGGACCGTCCTGGTGAAGAGTATTCTCTAAAGGAGCTTTAATCTTAATCGAAATGGATGGCAGTGACCTGCCCAATCTTGTGAACTTCGATTTCGTAAAAAAATATTATGCTTGAAAAGACTTTAGGATGAAAACCCGAAAAGGCATTCTATTAGCCTTTCACCCACATTCTCTAAAAAAAACAACAAAAAAAACAAAAAAGAAACTAACTTAAGTCAAAAACCCAAGAGGGCGGCTTAAGTAACTAAACCCATTCAAACCAAGTCAAGCCTAAACCATCATTAGCCTAAAACCAATTTTCCCCATATTCATAACTCTAATCAAGACACCAAATCATAACTTAACCCATCTGTTCAATGCTGACCAAACCTCATCAATAACTGCACTTAGAAAATGAAAATTAACCAACTTTGAGGCCTCTATCTCACCATGGGGCAATTTGAGGAATCTTCTTATGATTTAGCCAACACCACAAAGATCATTTGCTTGAGAGAAAGTCTCTGAAAGCACTCAGTGGAAAATTTATGTCATCAGTATCGAAACCAATCGTCTAGGAAGACTTTTTTTGACTATTTTGTATTTCAAAAATTTCAATTAAATAAAAAAATATTACTTAATTTCTCGCAGAATCTTGTTATAGCCTTGCATTCCATGTTGCATCACATTTATCATTTAATTGATAATGCTTGATAAATGAACAAAACCGATAAGAGGATTTCATAGCATTACTTGGAAAGATTGAACTTTGCGAGAATTTTGTTAGGTTTAAAGACCAAATAAACTTTAGGGCCATGGTTGGTCCCACCTTTTTTGATCTTATATCCTAAAAAGGGTTCAAACTCTGCCCCTAGAAAAGCCTATCATGAATAAAAGAGGCTAAAATCCTACTTCGAGCACCCAAACAACCAGGTTTTAACACATTTGAACAGTCAAAGAGGCTCTTTAGAGTTAGAATTGGCAAAGAAGCACCACTCAGGCTTACGAGTGGACTCTTTACAGCTAGAGCCTTCCAACACGAATCATCTGATTTCACAATCCTCTTATTACTATTATTGGTCATCGAGACAAGAAGCCACCTTATCAAATGTGAGAAAGATCCAAAATTGATGGATTATGCCTTTGGAAACACCACTTTCGCATCATTTAAACATGCATATGCATTTTTATGCATTCTACATGATTTAACATCTTTTAGGTACTAATCCTTGTACAAAAGGCAAATAGTAAAGAGCATGAGGTGCGACCTTTTGTTTCTAAAAACCTAAAAAAATCTTAGGTAAGTACCTTTGACATCACAAGCTTGTTGAAAATCGTCCAAGAAAAGTATCTAATCTCAACACCAGGACATTTTCTTTCTTTGTCCTTAAAGAGCAAGAGATTTTCTTTTCTTGTCCTTAAAGAGCAGGACCTTTTCTTTATTTGTCTTTGAAGAGTAGGACATTTCCTTTTTTTGTCCTTAAAGAGTAGAACATTTTTGTTTTTATCCTCAAAAAGTAGGATGTTTCCTTTTTTATCCTTAAAGAGCAGGACCTTTTCTTTTCTTTGTCCTTAAAGAGTAGGACGTTTCCTTTTCTTATTCTTAAAGAGTAGGACCTTTTCTTTCTTTATCCTTAAAGAGCATGACATTTTTTTCCCTCAAAGAGTAGGACCTTTTTCTTTCTTTGTCCTCAATGAGTAAGATGTTTTCTTTCCTTGTCCTCAAAAAGCATGACCTTTTCTTTCATTCTAGTCCTTAAAGAGCAGGATGCCTTTTAAGCCCACACAAGCTGGTGGCACCCCTTTAATTTTTATCTTCAAAGAGTAGGATGCATTTTCTTTTTCTTTTAAGCCCACATGAGTTAGTGGTAACTACATACCTCAGTTCTCAAAAGCAAGACGCTTTTCTATCCCAAAGCCTACACAAGTTAGTGGTAATTACCTACATCAGTCCTCAAAGAGTAGGACACTTATCAAAGCCTACATAAGCTTATGGCACCACATTACCTACCTTCATCCTTAAAAAGTAGGGCATTTTATTACCTTAAAGTCGACACAAATTGGTGGCACCTATTTACCATAGTCCACAAAGTGTAAGACATCTTTCTTCACTTACCTTTAAGCACACACAAATTGGTGGCACCCTTTTCATTTTAGTCCTCAAAGAGCATGATGCCTTTTTCGATCACTTTTAAGCCCATAAGCCGGTGGCACTTTTTTTCTTTTTGTCTTTAAAAAGCAGGACACATTTTCTTTACCGCTTGAAAAATAGCTTAATACATTGCCCGAACAAAATTATGTCTATTTATCTTTACCCTGTTCCTAATATTTAGCAACGATCAAAAAGGGGCAGCTGTAGACATCTTATTTTGTCCGAACCAATTTTTGGTATCTTAAGAGTTAGGTAAAAGGTGACAAAATAAAAAAATAGAAATAAAGCTGGAGGATAATTATCGAGCAACGTGTCATTGGAGAGAAAAATGTAAAAACGAGGCATCAAAGGTTATTTTTAAGGTATCATTGGAGTCGTTCAGGTGAGTATGCGAGCTAATTTTCATCTCTTTGTGACCAAGATAAGAAAACTCGAGAACTTAACATTTAAACAAGTTTAGGGCCCAAGCAACCAATGCTAAAGGTCACTTTCGTAAGAGATATGGTGGTAAGAGGGTGGCAAGCATATCAGCAGTTGGAAGGCTATTGCAGCGTTTCTGATTTTTTTTCAACATGGCAAAACCAATAGCAAACGAGGGTAGACTGAGCATGTTACCTGGATGTCAACTTATGCAGAGAAGAAAACCCAACAATGCCCTTGGTTTTTCTCTTAAAGACATTGGCTAAGCATGAAGATAAAGTAAACTAGCTACCTTAGGAAAAAAAAGAAAAGGCTCCCAGCTATAAAAAAAACTCTCCAGCAATCCTAGAAAACTCTTCACCCATCCCTATAAATCCTCCAGCCATTCTCAGCCCCAAAAACACTTTTATAAACACTATTTCATTGACTTCCACACTCCATTCTTGTAGCTACCCCAAACCACCACTGGAAAACCTTTGAGAACCTAACTTTCCATATATTTTGATCTTTAAAAAGCCTTACCACCAACCATACCACTAAAAAGCTACCTATTTTCATCTTTTTCTTGCTAAATAATAGCAAAGAGAAGGAAGAAATTAAACCTAAAGCCACTACTTCGAGACAAAGAAAAGTTTAAGTTTTTTTGGTATATCCCTTCTATCTTGAGCTTTGTAGTTTCTGTTTTGTCATTAACATCAGCTTAGTAAATCTTTTTTATGCTTTTATAGCCATCTTAGGATTCATATGCATTTTTTATGGCTTTTGTTATGGTAGTTTAGGATCTTGATGTTCTTCTTGGTGCCTTCATGCTGTTTGGTTAACTAAGCATGCTCTTTTGCATTTTCCTCACCATAATAGCCTCTGTCCATGTAACCTTACTATGTTCTTTCCACATCCACATCTTCATCTCATGTTTAAAACATGCATGTTAACATGTCCTAAGTATGCCCATACATTTCCTAGTAGCTTGATAGGTTCCATGAAATAAAAATGCCTTTTTTAGAATGTTCATCCTAAGTATGTTCATGCATTTATATATCATCTCCATGCACTCTGTTTATCTTTTCAATTCAAAATGTCATCTTTGCTTGTGCATATCTAGTCTTTATGTTCTATATTATATTTGTGGCACTTTGCTTGTGTTGAGATGATTGTTTGAATGCGCTAGAAAACCTAATTTTAAGAAAATATCCCCAAGTTAGGCACATGCTATCTCCCACACATGGAGAGTAACATAGGCTTAAGATTTCTATGAAGTTGGTTTTCCAACCTTAGGGGTAAAACAAGTATCCAGTTCTGGATTCATGGAAGAATAAGCATAAGAACACTGGTTTTCAAAAAATGAATGAAGTCTTTTAGTTGAAAAATATGAATCCTTGGTCCTTAGCTAAACAACTTTATGATGGCATCGTCAATGGATTGTTCCATTGTCCCAAACTACTCTAGGATTATGGAATGAACTCATGACGCCCATGTCAACCTCTTATCTTGGTTACAGATGTTTGAACGTCCATGGCCCAAGCTCAACCCAATGAAAAACCAAAAATACTAAACACCTCCCCTATTTTGTGCTAATAGCATAGTGATTTAGTTTTGAAAAATTATTTAAAAATCAAAAATGATTTATTTGGAATGTATTAGTATTTTTCCCTTGAAGGGTTTCGAATTACCTTTCTAATGACATCTCATTTACCTTTAGATCATCTCAAATGAAATAGTTATGATTTTTTGAATCTTCGCTATCAAAACCCCTGGACCTAGCAAGTAGTTTATTATTCAGGCTGATTTGCCCTAGCAAACACCATTTTTTATCCCTTGAATATTTCTCCCATAGAGTTCATGAAATTCCCTTTTCAGAAAGGTATTATCTGCATTTTAACAATTCCGGATGGATTCAAAATGATTTTTCAAATTCCCTCATACCTTTACCCTGTACATGCTGCCAAGGCTGAGTCAAGTTGAAATTCAAAAATTAATTCTGCCTAGAAAGTGATTCCCTAGTATTTTTGGCATATTTTTACATTAATCCTCATTGAGTTATCTTTCTAATGGTACCTCGTTTATCCCTTGGGACCTCCGAAAAGGTCAAAATAAATTTAAAAAGAGAAACGGTGCAACACTGTCTTTTGTTTCTAACCTAATTTTCAAAACACTTTTATTGAGGCATTCAAATGCCTTATGATCTATTCGGCTCATTTCGATGACCTTAACCCCCTTTAAGACTCAGACTAACGTTAAATAAAAGGGGAACATTTTAGCCAAACCGTTGGCTCCCAATTTTCAAAGATCCCCTATCCAAAAAAAATGACCTAATCCTCTTAAACGTTAAAATTTTTCATTTTTGGGGATATTCTAACCCCATTACTCTGAGGGGATACTCCAACCCCGCTTTTACCTTAAATCCAATATTAAACTTCCATTTTCTGGGATACTCCAACCCCACTACTCCGTGAGGATACTCCTGCCTCACTTTTACCTTAAATCCAATATCAAATTTTATTTTTAGGGATACTCTAACCCCATTTTTCTGAGGGGATACTCTAACCCCGCTCTTCATATTCCTTCTAAAATCCAAGCTTTTCTCCCTCTCGAGTCATCGAAACCTTTTTCTCTTCAAATTTTCACCGAATCTAACTAAGTCTTAACATTGTCATCTTAGTTATTCATCAATAATCGAAGACAACTATTAGATATATTTCGACCATCCCTCTTCTTTATGTATTTTATGTGTTTATTTTTATGTGGATTTATTTGTTTTTTCTTTCCTATCTTACTAATACGTTTCCTCTTGTAGAGACCTCGAGCATTCATGCTTTAAAAATTATTTT
This sequence comes from Adansonia madagascariensis, assembly GCA_038381835.1. NCBI lineage: Eukaryota > Viridiplantae > Streptophyta > Magnoliopsida > Malvales > Malvaceae > Adansonia > Adansonia madagascariensis. The sequence continues at coordinate 10,391 of JBBYHL010140974.1, read as the reverse complement.
TAGAATCATAAAATGGTATCTCGTGTCGGTATCTCTCCGATGTCGGACATGAAATATTTGATTTGTTTCTACAAAAACCTATTTGGAGATCATTTTCATCAAAAATCTCTATGCTTATCACCTTTCTAAGGTGCATAGGTGATAAAATTTTCATTGAAACCCAAACTTGTATCTTTACAAAATTTCATACATGTTGCAATGTACCTCGGGGTGGATCTTTGCAGATCTATCGATGCGTATGACTTAAAATATTTTTCTAACTTGGAAATATCTTCTGGATCGAGGCTTTTCTTTTGCGATGTAATGAAAACGAAAATGTATGAATTCTCAACTTGTGATATAGTGAAGGGGATAATAAGATGAATTACTCATCTTATTGGTCTCGGATGACCATCATGACATGGCCAACGCATGGAGTCACCGTCGATCATTTAGGGCTAGTCATGCTCAGATTCTTATTGAAACCTATGTTTTGAGTTATGAAACTCAAAACATCGATCCTGTGGTCTACATAGTACAAAGATTTGTCGTTGGGTTCAGGAGTTGGTTACGCACGATGAGATATGAACCTCTTCGAGATGCCTAAAATCGATACCTTACTATTTCGATATAACCCCCTTTTAATGCATGAATTTTATAAAAATACAAATCCAGGTTTTGATGAAAAGATTTAATCTCGTATACACCCTGGAGAGAAAGGGAATATAAAGATTTTCAATAAAAAAGACCTCTGGATTTTTCTTTGAAAAATGAAATATTCTACTTTGGGCACTAGAGAGATATCCTCGCAGAATATTAATTTAGTTTTATTTGAAATAATTGGAAAACATGAATGCAAATAATCATCATAAGAAATCATGTTAGTGAGGCAACAAATAAAGTAACATAACATGGATCATTCAATGCAATGATAAAGAAAAGGAATGGACTATTGGAATTTATCTCACAATTGGCATCGATTATTTGGGAATAACCAAATCGATAATTTTTTAGATGCATCTAGTTTCTTAATTGAACGAGATTTGTTTAACACATTCATGGAAGTTTAAGAATGAGGAAAAACTTAATTGTAGTTGAAAGACAGGGTTAGAGTATCCTTTCAAAAAGGTGGGGTTAGAGTATCCCCACGGATAAAAAATAATTTTGACGAAGAAGGATTTTTAAATATTGACAATTTTGAAAAGCGGGGTTGGAGTATCCCCTCAGAAGGTCAGGGTTGGAGTATCCCCATGGATGACAAATCATTTTGACAAAGAAAGATTTTTTAATCTCAATAATTTTGAAAAGTATGGTTAAAGTATTCCCTCGGAAGGTCGGGGTTGGAGTATCCCCAAAAGTGACACGTCTGGCACTTTTTAGAGAAGTCCAGTTGGAAAACTTAAGTTAATGAAACTTTGGGATTTAGGAAATGTGTGAGCATTTCGACAACTTTTGGCAAAAGAAATTATGAATGAGGATGGTAAAGATATAAAATATGTTTATGCCTTGATACAAGCCTATAGGAGGTCAAAGCATGTTCTCAAGTCTGATCGGGGTGATATAGAGACACTCGAATGTCTCCAGACGAAATTCAAGAAAATAACTTAATTTTGATCATAATCGAAATCAAGGGACAGCATCGCACTATCGTGCTTCCCAAATTTATTCTAAATTAGTTTGAAGGCTTTAGAGGGTGGACAAGATACCGTTAGAAAGATAACTTGATGAGGGTCAACAAAAAAATATTCCCAATATCCCAAAAAGTGACTTTTTCGAGGAATAAATTTTCAAGTTTGGATTAATTTGGCTACTGGCAGAGCATACAAGGGATAAGGTATGTCAAAATTTGAAAAATCATTTTGGACTCATTTGGTATCAAAAAATTGTAAATAATACCTTTCTAGAAAGGGAATTTCATGAACATTTTAGCAAAAATGCTGGATTGATTTGGAAGAACCGTTTGGTGGGCTTAAAGGGCCCAACCAAAATGCACTTTATTTACTCTGGGGATCTGGATAGTCTAGGTTTGAAAAATCATAACTCTTTCATCTGGACTGATCCAAGGATGAACAAGACCTTGTTTTAAAGGTATTTTGATACATTTTTAGAGAAAAATATTATAAAATTCATAAAAAATTATTTAGGATTTTAAAGTGATTTTTCAATTTGTAACAGTGCTACTGCCAATAGGGGACAAAGTAAAGCAGATGATATTTCTTATTTTCTTAATGTTTATGGGTCTAAACATGAGTTATTAACATTCAAACGTCCATGACTGAAGGGAAAGAGTGGCATGAGCATCACAAACTCATTTGCACAGCCCCAGAGTATTTTAGGACAATGAAATAGCCCATTGATCATACCACTCAAGGTTTTAACTTAAAAACAAGGCATGAACATTTTGGGAACTTGTGCGAGGCCATTTTCATTGCAAAATCAAAAGATTTGAGCTCGTTTAACCAGGATTTTAGATTTGGAAAACTTAATTTTCCCAAAGATATTTTGCTAACTTTAAGGAAAATTCTAATTTCATGCTAATCCTCATTAGTTGAGGTTAACATGCTTGGCTTGGGAAGGTTTTGAAAATCAATTTTTGATAGCCATCAAACATGCATTTAGACAAGGAGAAGAAAATGAACATATAAGGGGATGGCAGAAAACATAAATGGGGTTGCAAACTTTACCAATGGTCTTGGCAAAGAAAGTGTTATACACTTTAACAAAAAAATGTTATGAAAGTTGAAAATGATAATAATTCATGACAAGATGCAAGATAATGTATAAATATGCTTGAAATATGTTAGGCTAATGATTCATACATCGATTAATCATAACAAGATGCATGGATATGGCATAAAATGCATGAGCAAGAGCTACCAAAATAATAAGGATAAATAAGGCATTTTGCACATCAAAGGGGCATTAAGGCATCCAAATCCTAAACTACCATAACCAAAGGCCACAATAATGCACGAGAATCCTAAAAAGGTGATGGAAACATTGAGAGCTCACTAAAATGATGAAGATGCTAAAAAATAAAAAAATAAAAGTGATAAAGTAAGAAGTTATACTAACAAAACTTTAATTTTTGGCCAAATAATTGAAACAGCAGGGATGGCTTGAATTTCCCTATTTTCCTTGTTGTTAATAAGCAAGAAAAAGAGAGAAACAATGAGGTTTTGGTTTTGGAATGGATGAGGGTGATTTTTAGAATGTGTAATGGTTGGGAATGAGTGTTTTGAGGTTATTTTTTGGTGTTGAGTGAAAAGCTATGGGATTCTAGTTTTCTTGGTGTAGGAAGGTGTTTTGAAAGCTAAAAATGAACTGGAATCTAACCATTTTTAGCTGAGATATAAGTGGTCTATTTATACCAGCATTCTGGAGCCAATTTAGAGGTATTTTTGGTCATTTCTCAAGGGGGACAAAGTGGTGTCAACTTGGTGGCTATAGAATGGCTACAGGGAGCAACTTGCTGCCAATGTGATGGACATAGGGTGGCTGGTTTAAATGCTAAAATGATTTTCCAACAAATAGGGTGGTTGATGGTGATCTTAGTTAACAAACTAGGGAAGAGTAGGGTAATCATGTCACATAGACCTTTTTGATCTAATTTAGACTTCAAAAAAATGTTTTGATTAATTCAAAAGTTCAAATTCATAATTTGATATCGATTTTGATCTTTTTTTATGCAAAGAAACGAGTTAAAATCATGTTTTTGATCAATAGTAGAAGAGTCAAAAATGGTCAGACCATGGAAAATTAGCCGGTTACTAAAAAAATTAGCCCAGACAAAATAAGGTGTCTATAGTTGCCCCTCTTTGACCGTTGCTGAGAATTAGGAATAGTGCAAAGATAATAGACACTATTTTGTTAGGGGTGGAACGACGCTCCCTAGAACACCTGTAAGGAAATAAATTGTAATTAACTTCACATGATAAGTGCAGTGTATTAGCAGCAATCTTGATATAGGTTTAAGTGAATTTTATAAGGTTTGCCTTCCTACTAGGGTGTTAGGTTTTCTAACGTTTAACCCTCTTCGGTAGGTACAGAGTAATATGGATTTTTTATGTAGGTGCCACCAGCTTGTGTAGGTTTTAACTTAAACTTGGGTGCCGCCAGCTCATGTGGGCTTTGATTCGAGTACAATCAACTTGTGCAGGCTTTGACTTAGACTTGTGTGCGACCAGCTTATGCGAGCTTTAACTTAGACTTGTGTGCGACTAGCTTGTGTGGACTTTGACTCAGACTTAGGTGCCACTAACTTGTGTGGGCTTTGAAAAGGTGCCACTGACTCGTAGGCCTTTGAAAAGGGTGCCACTGACTTATAAGCTTTGAAAAGATGCCACTGACTTGTGGGCTTTAAAAAGGGTGCCACTGACTTATCGACTTTGAAAAGGTGCCACTGACTTATAGGCTTTGAAGAGGTGCCACTGACTTATGGGCTTTAAAGAGATGCCACTGGCTTATGGGCTTTGGAACAGGTACAACTAACTTTTGGGCTTTGGAAAAGGGTGCCACTGACTTATGGGCTTTGAAAATGGTGCCACTAACTTATGGGCTTTGAAAAGGGTGCCACTGACTTGTGGGCTTGATATGGGTACGATTGGCATCAGGTTATTTACAGACAAGTTTGTTGCTACTAGCTCGTATGGGCTTAAGAAGGTTTTTTGATAGGTGCCTCCTAAATGCTTGGTTTATGAAGCTTAGAGTTCTTACCAGGGACTCCTTGGAGGTTTGGTGAACCTAGATTGAAGTAACATTGCATAAATCATGATGTGTGATGGTAATATGAATGCATGATATGGAATGCTATCATGATTGCGTGATGTGAAGTCTAATACAGGAGATAGCCGTAATTATTTTTGTATGTCATTCAGACTTTCATAGAGATGGCGATTCATCTTTGTTGCAACTATGGACAAGAATTTTCTTAATCCCATTCGGGATTGTAGGTTGTCCCAGCTCTATTTGGGATACAACAAAAAATCTATTCTCAAGAATTTAAATTATTGCATTTCTTGATTTAGGAGGTTCAATCATTTTTCTGACAATTAAAAGGTGTTGTCAACAATTTAAAGACTGTTTGCCTGATTAAGTTGATGTCTCTAGTTTCAATAGGATTTAGGTAGAATGCATGGGTAAATTTTTGGTTAGCTTAAAATGGTTTTTTCTTGAGATGTGGCTTGTGAAAGCAAGAAATGGTTTGGTGTATGGTCATGCTGAGCAGGTATTTAGATGTTAAAAGTGCATGATCTTTAGAGTTCCTTGTATTTTTCTCTTCCTTTCAATCTAATATCAAGATGTCCTAATGTATATTTTAGTTGATTATCAAACATTATCAACTAAATGACAAGTGCAATGTGAATTGTACAGGGGTTAAAAGAAACAAGGCAATATTTATTCATGACAACAAAGAGACATAACTCAATATATCTTTTGACAAACAAGTAATAGGGTGGCCAGAAGGATGATCTCTTGGGCAAAAGATGCCTCTGACAATCATGACATGGATGTTCCTTAGGTGCTTGTCAGGATCTTTCTCGAACAATAAATGTGACTAGTATAAGCTGATCTTTAGAAGATCTCTAGGTTTATTTTATATTATCCTGTAGGTACTTTCAGTTTATGCCTCATCAAAATTAATCTTCTCAAGTCGCCCTTACGCATTTTCAACTGTAGTCAAGTTGGCTATCCAAATGCCCTTTTTGGATTTTCATCTGGACCCTTTTTTGTTTTCTTTTATTTTATTTTTTTTGGTTTGTTTTTTTTTGTTTTCACTTTTTTTAAGGACACATTTTCATGTTTTCGCCCTCTATGTATAATATTTCTTGATGGAATCTAAGCTAACTGGGTTGGGCAAGACATTACCGTCCATTTCTGACAAGATTAAGACACTTCTAGAGAAGGCTTGCTTCACGACATACAATCTTTCCCAACTAAGGGTCCACTTGCCCTATGCATTTTTGTGAATTGAGAGGATCTTCTTCAATACCAATTTGCCTAGGTGAAATTGTCGTGGGCACATCTTTTTGTCATGGGCCTGGATCATGCATGTTTAATACATTTGACCATGGCAGATGGCTTTCATGCATGTTTCCTCGATGAGGTTAAGCTAGTCGTATTTGTTCTTGACCCATTCAGCTTCTTCAAGTTTGGTTTCCATCAAGACTTTGAGAGAAGGGATCTCAACTTTGATAGGCAATACAGCTTCCATCCCATAAACAAGAGAAAATAGGGTAGCACCCGTGGAAGTGTGAACTAATGTCTGATAGGCATGAAGTGCAAAGAATAGTTTCTCATACTAGTCTTGGTAAGTCTTAACCATTTTTTCAACTATTCTTTTAATGTTTTAATTGGCTGCCTCGACTGCCCCATTCATCTTTAGGTGATAAGGGACAGAATTATGATGCTGGATCTTGAAATATGAGTAGACCGCTTGCATCATTTTATTATTTAAGTTGCTTGCATTATCTATGATGATTTGGTTTATGAGGCCATATCTACAGATGATGTCTCGCTTGACAAACTTACAGATGGTCGATATAGTGACATTAGCATACGAGGCAGCCTCCACCCATTTGGTGAAGTGGTAGATTGCTACCAAGATAAAATGATGCCCATTGGAAGCTTTAGGGGTGATTGGCCCGATCACGGCCATGCCCTACATAGAGAAGGGCCATAGGGCTATCATGACATGAAGTGCTGTTAGAGGGACATTGATCTTGTTCGCATAGATTTGACACTTATGGCATTTTCGGGAGTAATTGATGCAGTCACTCTCAAGGGTCAGCCGGTAATAACCCGCTCTCATGATTTGCTTGGCCATCCAATGTCTATTAGCATGTGTGCCATAAATTCCTCATGAACTTCTTCTATGATCTTTTTGGCTTCAAGAGTGTCAATGCATCGAGCAATACTTGATTATGACTCCTTCTGTATAAGATTTTTCCATCAACAAATCCCATCGCCAGCCTTCTGATAGTCTTTTTATCAATCTCGGTTGCATGTTTAGGATATTACTGATCCTTGATTTAACAAAGGATGTCATAGTACCATGGTAGGCCATCTTTCTCTTTTTTGACACTATGATAATGAACCAAAGTTATGTAGATGCTTATCTAGATAAGAGTAACATCCGACTCTTGATTGACTTTAAACATGGATGATAAGGTAGCCAAAATATCAGCTATTTGGTTTTCTTTTCAAGGTAAGTGTCGAAAACTAATATCATCAAATTCTTTCTTGAGCTCTGCTATCAACTTCCCACACTGCATCAACTTGGCATCGCGAGTTTGCCATTCTCCTTTCAATTGGTAGATGACTAGGGCTGAATCATTGAACACCTATAATATCTTGATATTCCTCTCAATGGCTGCTTGAAGCCCTATGACACAAGCTTTATATTCTGCGATATTATTCGTGCAGTCAAAATTTAGCCTTGCTGTGAACAAATAATGACTCTCATTGGGTGACATCAATATTGCCCCTATTCTATGTCCTAGAGCATTTGATGCTCCATCAAAATACATCTTCCAAGATTGATCTTGGTTGAAGGCATCTTCCTCTTTAGAAATGCACATTAGATCTTCATCTGGGAAGTCAAAATTTAAGGGTTCATAGTCATCTGCCACTCAACTTGCCAAAAAGTCAGCTATCGCACTACCATTGATGGCCTTTTGACTGAGATAGACAATGTCATATTCAAAGAGCAAAACTTGCCATCCAGCTAGCCTTCCTGATAGTGCAAGGGCTTTGCATAGATACTTGATAGGATCAAGCCTTACAATCAACCATGTGGTGTGATACAGCATGTACTGCCTGAGTCTCTTGGCTATCCACACTAAAGCATAGCATAATTTCTCAACTGCAGAGTAATTGCACTCATATTTTGTGAACTTTTTGCTTAAGTAGTAGATTGCTTGTTCCTTCTTTCTTGACTTATCATGCTGCCCTAATACATAACCCATAGACTTGTTGAAGACTACCAAGTAAAGGATTAAAGGTCAACTGGGCACCGACGGTACCAACATTGACGAGCTCGACAGATAATGTTTGACTTTATCAAATGCTTCTTGACATGCCTCATTCCACTCTCTTGGATTTTGTTTACAAAGGAGCTGAAAGATAGGGTCGCATTTGTCAGTGAGCTGGGATATGAATCTAGCAATGTAGTTTAGTCTCCCCAAAAAGCTTCTCACTTCCTTTTGGGTTTAAGGTGGTGGCATATCTTGAATAGCTTTGACTTTATTTTGGGTCAACTTCAATCCTTTTTTCGTTGACTATAAAGCCTAAAAGCTTACTCGAAGGGACTTTAAAGGTACACTTAGTAGGATTCAATTTGAATTAAAATTTTCGTAGTTGTTCAAAAAGTTTCTAAAGGTCTGTGACATGCTCATCCTCTTTCGTTGACTTGGCAATCATGTCATCAACGTAGACCTCAATTTCCTTATGCATCATGTCATGGAATAGGGCTGTCACGGCCTGTTGATAAGTTACCCTAGCATTTTTAAGTCTGAAAGGCATGACATTATAGCAAAATGTCCCCCACAGGGTTACAAAAGTTACTTTCTCTATGTCTTCGGGTGCCATCCTGATCTGGTTATAGCCTAAGAATCCATCCATGAAGGAGAACAGAGAATTCTTGGCCGTGTTATCTACCAAAGTGTCAATATGGGGTAGCGAGAAGTTATCCTTGGGACTAGCTTGATTTAAATCTTGATAATTAACATACATTCGTACTTTACCATCTTTCTTTAAGACTAGGACTACGTTGGCAACCTATTCTAGATATTTGGCTACTCTAATAAACCCTGCATCAAACTGCTTCTTGACTTCCTCTTTAATTTGAAAAAGCATTTATGGCTTCATCCTCTTTAACTTTTGCCAGATTGGTTTGCATCCAAGCTTGATGGGAAGCTTATGGACCACTATATCAGTGTCTAGTCCTGGCATGTCTTGATATAACTAAGCAAAAACATCTCGATATTCTTGGAGTTGGTCTATCAGCTTGGTCCTAGTTGTTGACTTTATTAAGGTTTTGATTTTAACTTTCTTTCGATCCTCTTGAGTACCCAGATTTATTACTTTCGTTGGGTTTTTATGGGGCATGATCTACTTCTCCTCTTGCTCAACTAATCGTAAGAGGTCTAGTGGTACGGTGCTTTCTTCAAAATCTTCTTTAGGATCAACTTCACTAGTGCAAATTGACTGTACAAAATCGATCTTTAAAGACCCATCAGACACATCCATGTCACTATCGTTAGGACACCTGAAAGGGTGAAGAAATAGACATTGCAAAAGGCATACACATAACTAAAGGATTTGGATAAAAATGAAGGTAAAAGAGTAATGAAGACAAAAAGGTTGAAAAGTGATACACAATATGGAATGATATATACAAAAGTCATTTCATTGATAATATTTGATAAAAAATGCCCCTTATGTAGGACACCTATCTGCCCTTTCGCGAGGGCACGTAGGTTTTCATTTCTTGATATTACATAAAAGGGATAGGAAAAGTGCAGGGGCTTCCGTCATGAACTTGTTATCAAAATTAGGTCTTAGTGGAAGGATACGAATTTTATGGCTTGGTATCTCGGAGATAAAGGTGGTTAAGTGCTCTATTTAAGATGACTAAGACATATTTAGCCTTCTGCTCTTCTGGTTGGCTTGGATCAATTGGTCTTCCTGAACAAGATATCTCATGGAGAGACAGGAATTGTCAGCTTCAATTCCTTCTTTCGACCCAATGATCGTGCAATCTCCTGGTTGCAGATCCTCTTTTCTTGTTGCTTTCTTGATTGTGCATTGGCTTTGAATCCTAAGCCTCTTTTGTTGGCTTGAGTGGTGACCTATAAGGCTCAGCCATTCCTTGTAGATTCTTGCCAAGCCCTTTTCTAGCACGAGAACCTTTGCCAACAGTCATTTTTAAACTCGAATGGGTACTCTTTGATAGGTGGGGTTCAACTATTGGCAATCCTTCTCGCACAGATGTTGCATTAATGAACTCAAAGGATTAGAAAGATGACACTGGTGCATCCTCGTTGGGCTCTATGTAGATATCCTTAGTGAAAACATTGGCGATCATTTCTTCTTCAGCTCCAATGGTGACTACTTTATCATCTATCACAAATTTGAGCTTCTGATGGAGAAAAGATGGGATAGCTGCGACAGAGTGTATCCATGGCCTTTATAATAGGCAGTTGTAAGAAGGATTAATATCCATAACTTAAAAGTCAACTTCATATAGACATAGGCCTATCTGAAGCTGGATTGTGATATTTCCAATTACTCAGCAACACGTACCATTAAAAGCTTGGACTATGGTATGGCTACTCTTGATGTTGGACTGATCGACAAGGAGTTTGCTTAATGTAGTCATAGGCATAACATTAAGGGCTGACCCATTGTCT